>CALSCE010009689.1:1104994-1119883 GCA_943593645.1 Bovichtus variegatus
TCTCTCTCTCTCTCTCTGTCTCTCTCTGTCTCCCTCTCTCTCTCTCTGTCTCTCTCTCTCTGTCTCTCTCCCTCTCTCTCTCTGTCTCTCTCTCTATGTCTCTCTCTCTCTCTGTCTCTCTCTCTGTCTCTCTCTGTCTCTCTCTGTCTCTCTCTCTCTCTCTGTCTCTCTCTGTCTCCCTCTCTCTCTCTCTGTCTCTCTCTCTCTGTCTCTCTCTCTATGTCTCTCTCTCTCTCTGTCTCCCTCTCTCTCTCTCTCTCTGTCTCTCTCTCTCTCTCTGTCTCTCTCTGTCTCTCTCTCTATGTCTCTCTCTCTATGTCTCTCTCTCTCTCTGTCTCTCTCTCTCTCTCTCTCTCTCTCTCTGTATGTCAAAATCAAAGACCATCTTTGAAAACATAAGGAGTCTTTGTTTGGTATGTCTAACAAATTTGATTTGGATCAGAACACCGATCAATGTTTTGTGAGCACGTAGTTCAATAACAACACTCCTGTAATTGGATTCACACCCAAATCAGCTCCGAGGAGCGGCAGCAACAGCTCTTTGTCTTCATGGATGATATGTCTTTTATGCAGATCCGATGTCAGCTTTACCCTCCCAGTGAACCTCACTGTTGTTCCACAATGAACACTACAAAGCTGCGTCGAGAGGTACGCCCACGCTGAAAGGAGGCAGCTATTTCTGTCTGCAGGGCCACATTGTCTGCTAATTCACAAAACACACAGCACACTTTTTTTTACTGCAGCCATATGAGGCTTTTCAAGCTGGGCAGGGCCTTCCAGAGAGCATGAGAGACAAACACACCAGCCATAGAAAAAGTATAAAATCCTCTGGCTGGTGGAAATGGCTGATGGAAGCATTGTCCATAACTATAGGCCGAGGTAATTAGACGTTAGTTCTCAGAAATGTAGAAATACTGAGGTGATGAGTTAAAGTACCCCCCGACACAAACCCCCCTGAGTTACTGTTGCAACGCCTGTCCGGTCTTAGTAACTTATGAAACATTTCATTTCAATCGGCAGTAAACAAAGGCAGGCTTCTCATCTCTTGCCAACAATTGTGGATTTTATCAGCTGTAGCTAGTTTGCGTAAATTAATGAATAAAAAAAAATTACTTTTTGCTGTGGGGAGTGGGGTCGAACCATAGGCCGCATATAAAAAATGGACGACGCGTCTCCACTTCCTCCCACTGCACAGAATATCCTGGATACGCAAGCTGGAGTTGCTGTATCGCACCCGCCCGAGCACGCCCACAGTTTTTTAGGATGAGCCACCTTGCTGGCACTAGCACCACGTCAGCTAAGTTAAAGTTAGTTTCTCCTCTCTCGTACAATCCCCGAGCCTCCGACTCCGCGACTACTTCACTGAGCATGAAAATCCAAATCAAACGCATCAGAAAAATGACAAGTTGAACACACGTCAGCGTGATACTAAATAAAGTTGGGGGGAAATGTATTTGACGTGTACCTTGACTTATTAGTTTGGCTCATGTCCTGTTAGCTAACATGAAGGTGTCTGGAATGATTGCCTGTTCTGCAGCCAGCCACCAGGGGGCGCTCAGTCTAATGATTGAACCTTATCTTTAACTTTTTTTTTTTTTTTAAATCAACACCCTCTGCAGGGTTATGAAGATACATTTGTCCCTTCCCCTTGAAAAAAAACCCGCAATACCCTCCCCCCAATATCTGAAAATAATATAACAGTACTGATACAACTCGATTTGCCAAAAGAAGCAAAGCATAAAATAATTCATTAATCTGCATGGGAAGATTGAAATAAAGTATAAGTCGAGAGTGCGAATTTGAAGTACCTCCCCTGCTGTAAGACGAGGCTCATTTCAACAAAAAAGAAAAAATACATGATCCTCCCCTTTTCTAACACCCTCCCTCCCACATAATGTTCGTACAGACCCTAATAATAGAAACACTAACATTAGCCTGTGAAGATTAACCACAAGTGCAGACTATGTATGATAAAACATCCTAAAAATGTGAAATAAATATCTTATATGTGACAGTAGAACATGTCCTAAGATATTAAAATATGCAATATAAATTAGGAGGAACCATAATAAATGAGAGGCACTTGAGCTGCTCAACGTCCATAAACCATATCTCTGTGATATATTGAACATAAGTAGTTATGTTAATGAGGTCATTTATTAAGCTAATTCACATTCATTAGCAAATAATTCTATGTCAGCATATTCTTCTCCACATAATGGCCAGTATTAATGGGAGCTCTGCATCTTAACTCATTAAGGAGTTATAGTAGTTTCGAGAAAATCGTTTTTCTCCTCATTAATATCTAAATTTATCCAGCGAGGTGTTTCAAAGTCTAATCAGATCATCGACTCTGTGGAGCATGTAGGGATGATGCTTTATCATATAGTATTGTTCCAGTCGAGTTTGTATAAACAGACACATCATGAAGAAGCAGCTTATATATGATATATGTAACAATTGGAGAGATAACTATGGCTTTGTCATCACTTTATTGGGAATTAGATGCTTGCAAGCTCCCAGCGTTCATGTTGGTTTTTATATACCGGTTGCAGTGTTGTTTGTATGTCCATTCCAACAAACTGATTTCATATCCCTGCAGCACTCCTGTCTCCCTCCTCATTGCCTGCAGCACTGGGATGCTAAAAGTCACTCAGGGGTCGGCAGACTTATTCACATTCATGCGTCGCTTCGTTTGTTGGGAACGGGGAGTTTTGACGTACAGGGGTGCCAGCTTGGTTCACAGGAACATTTGACATTCCGGTGCCAATTAGGCCCAAAACATTCCCTCAGGATGCACATGCACACGCACACATGCACACGCGCACGCACACACACACACACACACACACTTGCACATAAACACTCACGACCTTCCCTGAGGCCTCCAGCTGTTTGCTGTATAATGAAGACTGTTAAAGAGGAGAAGAGAAAGTCTGTGTGCTGTGCTGCTACCTGGAGCCGTATGTTAGCCTAAAGTATCTGATCTAACGGTGGTAAAACTGCATGTTTATGCTGCAAAATGCATTTTTATATGTATCTAGGATCAACTATGAGTCAAACTCATGCTGATGACTCACACTATCAACCCCTAACATTTGAAAAATGACGCTATGGTTTGTTTGCACTTTTGAGTTGTCGCTGCGACCCCGTCTCTGAATTTGCTTTAATGAGGGACTTTTTAATTGTGTCGTGTTAAACTGTGTTTGGCTTTTGTCTGGTAAATCTTGTTTTAGACTCATCAGGCTGTGGTATCCTGACACTTTGTGTAATACACTGCATCGCTTCCCATATTTTTTTAATGCGTTGAATATAAAAAAAAATAAAAATAATTATGAGCAGTAGCTCATGTGGCTGCTAATGTTAGCAAACTTCACCAGAGTCCCAGTTCATTCTAATGAAGGTTGCTCACCTGCCAAATACAGCAACAAAATGTTTTTCAGGCTTATATGTATGGATGTAATTCTGCATTTTTGGGTTCACAGAGCCTGTTGATGAGGACCTTTTTCTGGCTGAAGCAGCTGACTTCCTGCTGGCTCCCTGTATTATTTACTGACACAGCTTTTCAACACTTTTTCAGCTTTTATTGGACCTAACGTGGCAAATTCTGATAATAAAATGTTTTGAGAAAGAAAAATGTAATCATCGTTTTACATCCATTTCTCCTGAAATGACTAGACTGCACTTATGTTGGTAATTGTTGAACTAAAAAAATCAGGAGCTCTTCAAGGACAGTGGTTGAGTAGGAATAAAAAAACAATGACTGTCCAGTTTACGTTTAATGAAAGTCAGTGGTATTGGTTTGCAATCTGAGAAGCATCAGCTCGAGGCATTCTGGTTGTTATATTAAAAATCCTTTATTGATACCATGGACTTCCATTAAAAGTAAGCTGGACAGTCATTGTTTTTTCTCCTTGCTTGATGAAGCTTATTCCTCTGTGCCATAGACCTCCGTTGTTCTCCATAGAAGAGACAACCATGTCCTGCTGCCATACCTCGCACACCGAATGTGTATTAATCCGCTGGTGAAAGTAGTCCTTCATGAACACTGTATTCGCTCCTGTTGAATAGTGTTTGTGACTTGTTTTTAAAGCCGCCTTCAATAGAAACATTTGGGCGATCGGCTGAGTACTGCACACAGAAGTTGGAGAGCATCAAAAGGACTAAAACATTGTTGGGTACCATACCGTGACACCATCCTTATTTTTAAATCTCTCTCAATCTGCAAATTAAATATGCTCTACCAGACACATCCAAGGCTTTTTTGGAACATTTTCTATCATCAAGCAAACCTTCAAACGTTGTTTTTTTTTCAACATTTGCGCCACTGCTGCAAAGGTTTGGAAACCACTGACCTCAACAAAGCAGTACTCTCCAGAGCTTCCTCTCCCATTTTAGCTCACTCTGCTGTTTAAATGAGCTCGACCGGATCCAACCTGCTGCACCCCACCGAGGAGGCCACTCATGAATATTTTAACAGAAGTTTGCTCTTTGCACAATGAACTATTTTCCCCCCATTGCTTGAAGCCACATACATGCAGGTGCTCATGCATGAAGTCAAGTGTGTGTGCACACACACAAACATGCATATTTCTTCCTACTGTACCCCTACTACTGCACTACACACACACACACACACACACACACACACACACACACACACACACACACGCGCTGTGATTTGATGACTTTTGATGCTAATGAGCTGTTGTGGTGTTTACCCGACACGCATGGTGGGTATCGCATGGGGGCAGCCGCCGCCTGATTTTAATGATGTTTATTTGGCACACGTCTGAGGAGTTAACTGGGAGTGTGTGTGTGTGTGCGTGTGTGTGTGTGTGTGTGCGTGTGTGTGTGTGCGTGTGTGTGTGTGTGACTGACTGGCAGATGTTTAAGATGAGGGAGGGAACGCATCAAGAAGATAACTCCTGCAGATAACAGAACAGTGTCACGACCCAGCGTTCGACGACTGAAGGAACGCGACCGGCGCGTTGTATCTCTGCTGTTTGAGTTTTTAAATGGCATGTTCTAATTGTTATTCTCTCGTCTTGCTGACTATTGACGCATGTTTGCCTCTTCTGAACAGAGACAAATTTGTTGGGCCATCAAAGGGCAGGCTTCAACTCGCATTAATGTTTTGGTGTGCTGAGCTCTGAAAGCAGAAACCAACCCTGAAGATTATTAGCAGCCTGGATTTTTTTAAACATGAATAAATCAGCTTGATGAATAAGAAAGGAGTTGTGTTTGAATGGAAGAGGTAGGCAGGTTGTTTGGAGAATGGATTGTCCAGGTCGCTTAGAGCCAGTGTGTCCTTAGCAAAGATGGGGGCCAGTGTTTTCTTTTGAAAGAGTTTCTCCAACAAATTTTAGGAAAAAAGCACCAGGGTTTTTCAGTTGATGTCAACTGTTTTTGAAGCAATTTAAAGCGAACACCTACTCCTCCAATATCTTCCAATAAACAGCGTAGTGAATCTTTGTCTTCGATTGTGACAAAGTGCTCCATTAACCAACATATTGGCTTGTTTTGTATTTTGCTTAATAATCTGATAACTTCACAGTCCAAGTTGTTTGCTTTCATAGCCTATCTAAGGTCATGGTAATCTGACGGGGAATGTGTGAGTGTTCAGTCCACCACTGTCACCTGCCTGGTCCCGTAAAAATGACGTTCCCATACAAGAAAACTACATTTTCAATTAAGCTTTTAGGGAAATTAATTTTCTCCTGGACAAAGTTTGTTTTTGACATATCATTAATATATTTCTAATTAAAATCCGTCGAAGTCCATGTAGGAAGGAGGTCATGGTGGATGTGTGGGTCAAACAAACGCAGGACTTTCTCTCAGGACACTGGTGTTTGTGTCTTGTGTGAAACCAGAAAACAATGTTGACTTATTGGAATTTACGTTCATAACGTAACAAACATATGTATTTTAAGCCAAACCATGATGTTTTACTAACCCTAACCAAGTAGGTTTGTTGCGTTTTTGTTTTGCTTTGTTTAAATTTACAATGTTAGCTACGTGTTTAAAACTGTGACCGTAATCCGGGAGAAAATACGTTTCCTTCAAAGAATGCAGTTTAGATGTACGGCAACATCATTGTGTAGGAGACCGGGTTGGACCAGTAAGTGTGTTTACATGTGCACAAGAAACCTTGTTATGTTATGGACTATGAGCAAAGTATGAGTTGCACATGTAAACACCATATTCTGGATTTGCCAAACGTAAATAGTACTCCAATAGAAACTGGGATACTGTCAACACTTTGCAGGTGTGTTACCAATGTAAGTTGCGTAATAGTCAGTCGATCAAAGGTCATGTGATGATGTTTAACAAACTGAAAACAATACTAATGCTGTTGCTGATGCATTTGCCCGATCAACTTTATGTCCATTTTATAATGCTTTCAATGTAAAATGTAGGTGTAAATTGCATGTGGCTTCTCTGCAGGTGACGAATCACGAAGCTCATGATTGAGTCTAAAAGGCTGTTTGGTAGTTATGGCACTGATGTGTTTGGTTATATTAAGTTTTATAATATTGTAGTTTTTTCTTTTTACTATTTCCTGTCAGTCAATGCATAATTTTTATTTCATTTTAATGCAATTCATTAAGTTAATTTAGTCTTTTCAGCTGTTGGTGTGGTGGATATGATTGTCTCTTTTCCTCGCAGGTGAATCTGTTTTCCTGCTGATTGCTCATTTGATCATGTGTCCATTAGAGACGGAACTCACTGCTGTTTATAAATGCTTTGATTAAGCCATCACTCTGAAATGCAGATTTGTCGGTCCATTCATTACAAAATGAATTGATCAAAGAAACAAAGTTGTCAGATTAGATTTTTTATTACTACAAGAGTCCCACCGCTTATTTCTAAATATCTCTCAGGAAAAACAAACCCATGGAAACGCACATCTTTTCAGAGCAGGACACACCTGTTTCCTCTCGTGAGCTAATTCAGCGTCTTTGTTTCTTTGGGCTAGTTTGAACTAACAAGGCCAGATGATGGTTATAAAAGAACACCTGTGTGAGGGGCTCTGGCTCTTCTTTCTCTGCCACACACAGTAGCGATGTGCTGCTGGGCTGTTGTTTTAATTCTCTTTGTGGAACTGGCATTTTGGTTTTACAAAGTTGGCACTTATGAAGCTTTGAAATCCCTCTTGATTTTCTTTCTCGCTGATAAAAGCAAATTGCTTCAGACAATTTAATGTCTAGGTTTGGTTTTTCGGTCTTTGTTTGAAGTTAAATGATGAATTTGCTTGTTTTTAAAAGAAAACAGGTAAAATATGGATTTTTACTTTGTTTGTAAGAACTAGACATTTGTTTGAAAATACAAGCAATTTGCACATCTAAAATCACAAAGCTGCAACAAAGAAGAACATCTCACTCCCCTTAATTGAGTCCTTTGACTATTTTCAGTTCCATTATTGGGTTTGGCCAGAAATGGGAAAACAGCAGTTGACGAATCTAATTGAAAGTGAACACTGGTGTCCACAAAGACAAAACTAGAACAGATGAGGCAAATCTTGAAGCATTTTATTTAAATCCCTTTCAGTCAGGTGAAAAGAACTGTGGTGAGGTTTTTAAAAAATCACCAGTTCTTGTTAAAGATGATGAACATAATTTCCAAGTACCAGTACCAAGTAGATTATTTGTCACTGCTATTTGCAGCCATTTGGGGTGAAAGGCACAGTGCATCTTTAAGTTTACATCCCACAGTGTCCATCTTAGTTTTCTCTCTCTCCTCTTCAAACCGGAGGCTCCTCACACCCTGCCTCACTTCATCATTCTCCCTCTTCCGTCCTGACACTCAGTTATTTCCCAAGCTTTTTGCTGTCTTGATTTTAATTATACAAAGTCCTTTTGAGTGGGAGGGCTGTGCTGCATCACAGAGCTGGTGGTAATCATAATATGGTTAGTCATTCATGTCACATCCAAAAGGAAGGAAGGAAGGTTGAAGTAATTGAGTCCAAAGCAGATACACGGCTCCTTTGCTGAGGCCAGAGGGTAATGAGCGGAAGTGTTGTGGTGTGTTTGTGTGGATGTTTATCAGCCCGTCTCTCCATATGTGTGTCTGTGTGTAGCTGTCTATCAATATGAGGGGGATATGTGCAGTGTGTTAGAAGTTCTGTGAATATTTGTCAAATGCATTTTTGACAGCTTGGAAAAGACGAGAACCGTGTAGTGTGGAACTTTTCCGGACCTCTAGTGGAAGACAAATGTTTTTTTTTACAGTCCATTTGCTAATTAAATAAGTTACTATTAACAGTAACAGGCCAAGCTCGTATCTCATTAACATCAATAAAACCCCTTCCACTAAAAATAGCTTTCCTTAGCCTGATGCATGAGATCAATCCTCAATAAGTCTTAAATTATTCATAGTATTGCTTTTACAAAAAGTAGTAATATCGTATACAGTAGGTGTTTTAATATATCACTGGATCATACAGTACGCCTTTCATGCTGTGCATTGCTAACGCTCCACATCGTAACACTAGCTACTGTTAGCAGCTACGTCCGCTCTCCTTTACTACAATGATGAACTTGCAGCCCAGGAGACCGCTGTTCGTTTACCGTGAGAAACCAAAAGTTGAGTTGTTTTTACTGACAACGTTATGTCATGCGAGGTGTTGTCATGCGAGGTCATGTCATGCGATGTCATGTCATGCGACTGGGTTGGAACACTGCTGGTTTCACAATGGTTAGCTAAGTGCTAACATTAGACATGTCACCACAAAAGGTCTACAGAATGCATTCAAATTGAATCTCGGGTTTAATACATCAATAAATGAATACTGCCTCAACTATGGACAGTCTCGCTCTACTGTTATAAGTGTTCTTTATCTCTAAGAGGTAGCAGGATTACTGCCCACATTCCCCTGAAGACACTACCGCATTTCGTTTTTACCTGTGTTCGATCAAGCCTTTCAACAAAAGAGAAATACAGTACTCATCAGTATTTTACACTCAAAATCCTCATTTTGATTAAGGATTTACGTCTTAAAGCGGCCTCTGGGAGATTGCTATAATACCATATTGCCTTCACCTTGGCTCTAAAGCGAGTTCAGCGAAAGTGAGTTACAATGGACATGCTTTCTGAGTTGCATAACTACATAACATATCACAAGGACATGCCATTTTGATGGCTGCGTGACTGTGCAAGTGATGTGCTAATGAGCAGTCCTGAGTGTGTTTCCAGTCAGTTCACCCTGCACTTTGTCTGCGGCCTGCCTCTAATAACTGGCAAGTCCTTTCAGATAAGACTCAATTTTCACCAACATAATAAACTTTTCTAGTCATGCTTGTCCACCTTTATCGAAAGGCAGAGGGCAGCGTCTCTGCAGATGCAGACACCACCCAACACTTCAGTGGGTGAAAAGTGATGATTGAGAGGCATTATGTTTGTATGAGTCCATGCATTGTTCCATAGGAAAATTTAGGAAAATGTTTCATATTATAAATAATTATGTGTTTGGCCCTGAACAATTTTTTTACCCTCTGCTTTTTTTTGGTCCCTGTGAAAAATAATTTGCCTTACTTTTCATTCACCTCCGTTCATTCCGTTTAATCTCCGCTTTGACAGTATTTCACCTCCCTTGATTGTGAAACACTTTGTAACTTTCATTTTAAAAATGCCTGTAATGTCTCAAATTATAGTGATAATGATTTATTGATGTTAAAACTGCTACACACAGCACCTTTTTAAGCAGGGTTTTTTTGCTTTTTTGTGTCTCTTACAAAGCCTGAGTCAGGAGTAGATTGCCCACTGTGGTCAGCTATTTTCACATCTCTGGGCAGCACTGTAATACACACTATACTGATGGTGGTGATGAATGATCTAATCCTGAGAAGGCCAACATCTCACTACTCCCTCTGGGCTGCAGACGAGACAATCAACTCGTATTTATATCTGCATTATGATCCAGTGAAGAACTGCTTACCTTTATCATTATGGCTACATTAAGCAGTCAGCATTTGTCTGTGCCAATGTAAATATGTATAATAGGAAGTCACTGCTAGCGTTTTGTGTTTGAAACAGTTTCTTTATCATAGATGTTTTTCTTTTGCCTATTTCACCAGATAAATGCGCCTTTCTCTCAGACGATTGTGCAGAGATAATGCACCGCTGCGAATTTCTAAATGAAAATAATTCTTATTGTAGTATCTTTTTCATAATCTTAAATTAATAAGTTCTTTGTAATTCAAAAATCAGTGCAGAAATGTGGAAAAGTGCATCCCTATTACCTCATTTCACCACTTGGTGGCAGTCTTAGAACACAGCAGGTCTTGGTCAGCGCGTACATACCTGCATACACGTACAGTATGTGTGCATGTATACTCCTAACAACTGCCTGTAGTCGCAGTGATCTAGGAGATCTGCCAACTGCCCGGTTCATGGATTTATACGTATCTCTAAATAAAACAATTGAGATAATATCTGAATAAAAGTGGGAGTTTTAAACTCCTAAATATGTAATTTCTGACTATGAACTCTGTTTGCAAGCGCATATGCCTGCTGCAGCTCCCAGTTATTTTATTGCTAAAAATCTCCGGATCTTTCAAATGCAGCACAAAGTGATTTAAAAAAAAAAAAATGTACTTGGACCTAAATTATTAACCTGACATTGTCGTAAAAACTGTAATCAAGTCTGTTTCTACTGTCAAAAGGAAGTTTGAAGTTTTTAGAAAAGGAACCATTTTCTAAAGAAAATGTATATGTGCTCGCTACTGAATATTGAAACATTTATAATACTTAGTTGAAATACTGAAAGTAGCAGAGGTGTCACTTTAAGTGAGCGCTGAGCGAACATGTACTGAAAGAGGCTGAAGATTCAGTTGAAGTTCGAGCACAGAAATGTGTTGAAATGTACGTGATGCAAGAGCTGAGAGGGTCAGTTGAAGTGGAAAACCCAAAAGAAGTGAATGCAGAAGTGGAAGCACGGAAAGCAGTTTGAGTAAATTGTGTGTTAACATTAAAGGTTGTGAGAAGTCTGACGAGAGCTGAGAGTTCGTTTTCTGATCAAAGCTCTGACAAAGTGTCACTTGACGTTCAAGCACTGAAAGGTGTTGAGGTGTCAGTTGAAATGTAACCTATGAAAGCAGATCAACTCAGTAAAAGCACAAAAAGTAACACATCTACACGCTTGTCTCAGAGTTGTCTCTTAAGTGAGACAATAGGTGACCGGATAGGCACTGGCTCTTCATCTTTTTTCTCCTTGAGAGGACAGGATTCACAAACACACCAGCTGCATGTGTCCGTCTCCTGTTTCCTTGACCATCAGGTCGCCATTCCGGGCAGTTGGCTTCTCGCCTGGTTTCAGGTTACCATAGCGACATGACGTGGGGGAAAGAGCGAGTGAACCAGCAAGTGTTGAAGATGAAGATGAAAGGATGTAGAGGGCTGTAATCAGATTGTCTCCTTCGGTCACGCCTCGGATCCATCTTCTCCCCTCCACCGGCCCACTCGCCGCACGCCCGGACCCACCACCACATAAATCACAATCGGCCACAAGTCACCTCTCATTGCTTCACCCAACCACAGACCCAGGAGGTTGCCTTCACTCTCGGCCATACCTAGACTCGGGCCTGTGGGTTGGGTGGATGTTTAGTGGTCCAAGCCCTCGCTCCACCCCATTTCCACAGTCAACTCCAAGAAGCTCCATGGCTTCTTTACTGATATAGTTTCGTACAGCATGGTCAAACGAAGATGGATTAGGGGTTAACGGTGTGATGATTCTGTTTTACAGGCAGCTCGCTGGTAGAAAATCTTGCTGGGAAGACTGCAGCTGAGGGACGGCTGTTTCTCTCTGTCTCTGTCTTTTCTCAACTCTCTTTACTCTGCCCACTCTTTCCTTTCTTTCTCTCATTTCTGAACCAGAAGTTTAAAGTTTCTTTGGCATTATGCGTGCCACCCACCATTTTCCTTCATTCTTAATCTTTGTCACTGATCCTGCAGGCTATCAAACTAAAAAAAAACTAAATTCAAAGTTTCAGTGGTCGACGCAGAACCACCGAAGAGCTTCATAATTAGAAAACGGCTCATAATTACAGCGTGGTCACAGGCTGTTAGCTCGCTCACTCAGCTGCCCTGCGTGGGATGGC
This sequence comes from Bovichtus variegatus, assembly GCA_943593645.1. NCBI lineage: Eukaryota > Metazoa > Chordata > Actinopteri > Perciformes > Bovichtidae > Bovichtus > Bovichtus variegatus. The sequence continues at coordinate 1,117,093 of CALSCE010009689.1, forward strand.
GGCCTCCTGCGATGTGTGTTTGTATGTGTGAGTGTGTTTGTGTGTCAGCTTCCCTCAGAGAGGTCAGGCTGAAGTTTAGAAGGATAGCAGATGCGCTACCCCATACTGCCTATACACCAGCTGGGTGCTCTGTCAAAATACTGTTGCTGTTGTCACAATCAAGGAAGCGAGAACATGTGCATTTTAAAGAAGGAAACAATGGCAATGATACTCTGAATTCTTCACTATCTGATTATTTTTCTGTTCTTCTGTTTAGTCCTGGGCCTTTTCGTAAGCCAGTGATAGTGATGGATGTTGTCAAAAGCAATATAAACTAAAGGCCATCTTAATGTCTTGAGTTGTTGCTGGGCAACGTTATTTCATTATCATTATCTTAAGCATTTTACGTGGGAACCTAACATTCTTCTGGGACTAAAAGAAGACTTGCGATGCTACTGCGAAATCAGTTAAGAGGAGCTTTTATTTGAATAATCCAACACTGACCTTAATTGATCATGTGAAAAGAAAAACATTTTCAGCAACAAATTACTTGCAAGTTTGCTGCATCTTTCCAGACTGAAAATGTAACCATAATAGATGGATGAGAAGATTGATCCCACTTATACCTGTGTTGTAAATATGAAACGACAGCAGGTTGCAGTCGGTTAGCTTGGCTTAGCACTAAGAAAGAAATGCTGATTATACAAATGAGATATATTGTGTTAATTAGTGAGTTTAAAAGTGCTGGTGGATGTATGTTGCCATTTTGAACAGGCTGGCTGTTTCCAAGTCTTCACGCTAAGCTATGTAAGCTAACTGGCCGCTGGCTGTGGCTTCATATTCTCGACAAGAAAGCGAATGAGAGTATGTCCTAAAATGTGGAACTATTCACACACTGAGTAAAGTAATTGTCTCTTAAACATGTTAAAGTATGAGCATTTCATAATCCAAATAAAGTGGCATCCTTTGTAGTTATTCAGATAATTTCATCAGATCATTGGCCTTAAGCAAGCAATTAAGTTTGACTCCTGTTTGGCCTTTTCAAATGTTGTGAAATATTTCGGTGTTGCTGTGAAGTGAGGTGTTTACCCGGGTCACTTGCCAGGCGGATGCAGCCGGCACCCTCTCAGTCTCCATGGCCAGACCCAGATACGCGGATTTCTGTGTCTGCCATTTGGCCTCCATTGCCTCCCATGATACAGGAGTATGTTGGTGACAATGACCACGGGAGTGGAAAGTGGACATCTGGTGCACATGTCCCACACCGCACACACTCTACAAAGCTCGCATCTGCCTTTTCAGAGAGTGCACGTTCAGGTTGTGTGTGATGATTTGGCGGTCATGCGTGGTGAAGCTCAGGATCACTGAGACCTGAGTACTGGCCCACCAACCAACTGGCTGACCATATGGATGGAAACTACAGCCCTACGCTCTCCTCTGCACTCCCTCTCTTCTCTTCACCCCCACCCGTCCTTCTTCCCCCCCACCCGTCCTCTCCTCTCCCCACGCCCCCCCCACCTGCCCAAGTATCCCTCCTCGCCATAGCACTCCTGCTGACTGGTTCGTTCTTTTTAATGAATCATTGGGTTCACCTGCACTGGAGTGGAAATTCCACCCTCGTCATCCCCCATGTGTCACACTGGGTTTTATTTCGTGCTCCTGGTGGAGATTCAGAGGGACAGGCAGGCGCATGATGCATGGAAACTATAAGATGAGAATTTAATCATCCCCTTGCTGAAAAGGGGCTGTTGCATTAACGACTGGCAACGATTTTTAAACATTTTTTAAAAAACTTGAACCATTCATGATTTTAATAAAGTTAAACAGTTGATTTGGTAGCATTTAATAAGCCACAGCTCCAATGAAACTTTTCCTGCGTCGGCGGTGTGCACCTGTAAAATGTTTTCCTTTATCTATAATATCCACTCCGGTCTTGGGGGAAATGGTGTTCATTACAGGTAGCTAATACTAAACTAAATGCTCCAATTTGTTCACCAGCTAGCCCCTAACTTTGTTTGCTGGCGGGTTGGTGCTGGGCAGGCAGTGTGCAGGGGGTTAAACGGAGCCTTTTCGTTAAACAGGTTTGAAGAGGTTAAAACGAGGGGAACTGAAGAGCCTGTGCTAATTCTTTGTAGGTTTCACACACACATTTTGCCCGATTCCTAATGTAATATATTGATTAGTGCAGTTTAATTTAGTAATTTTCCCGATTTTTAAAAAGTTATTTAAAATCAGGTTTTTGTATTTTTGTACGAACGTGTGATTTTTTTTTTTTTTTAGCATCTATTACTTTCTCCAACACAGGGTAAACCTCCTCCAATTCTTGTCCTATAAAAAAAAATCCTTGGTTTGTTTCTGAACCAAAGGCAGTGTGCATCCGAAATGAACAAACTACAAAAACATCACAAAGTGTTTTTCTATAGGCTGGATATAAAAATCAAACCGTATGAGTAATCGCACCTTTTTTCCTTGGGACAGGCCATCTGCCTGTACCCAAACTCCCCTGACATTGTAGCTGTAAATCCACAACACCTCTCCCAGTGTTTCCTCTGCCCTCTTTATGACAAAAGTAACAATTAGTGTGAGTCCCATAGCAGTGCTGGCTTCATACTTTACTAGCACGTCACCCTGAGCCTATTCCCAGGCTACACACAGCGGGCTTCGGCACAATGCTATTATCCAGGCCAGCCCATAGGAAATAGACTGAGAAGAGAGCTTATTGATTGTCTCTGTGTGAGATTGGTTGATTTTCTCTCTCACCTGTACCCCCCCCCCCCCCCCCCCCCTCCCCCCCCCCCCCCCCCCCTCTCTC
>CALSCE010009689.1:1119983-1136144 GCA_943593645.1 Bovichtus variegatus
CCCCCCCCCCCCCTCTCTCTCTCACACACAAACATACAAACACCATACTTTGTGTCTATCTTTTCATTTTCCTGTCTGTATTTCTGCTGCACCTCCTATAGTGAATGTCAAAGCACGGACATTTACACACCCGTGGAAATTCACCTCTTTAGCGCGTAACCACATGGCAGCACAGTGTAACGCTAGAGAAGGTATGTGAAATGATGCGATCAAACGTGTGTGTGTGTGTGTGTGTGTGTGTGTGTGTGTGTGTGTGTGTGTGTGTCATTAGGCCTAGCCAACAGTACTCTCCCTGTATCTTTTCACGTGGGGAGAAGCTTTTTGGCATCGGCCGTGAAAAGAGTCAATATATTATCTGCCCTTTCCCACCTAATTCTGTTTCAATGCCCACTAACACACCGTTGTTTGATTTACAAGAGGCCATTTAATATTCATGCATGCCTGGGAGACATCAGCCAAGCTCTCTGGAGACAGCTAGAGATTTATTGACTGTGTGTGCTCTTCTAGGTTTGTGTCTATTTGCGATCGAATAGCGAAGCTGCAACTTGTTTCATCTCATTCTAAAACGGCTGTCTTTCGCATCTCAATTATCTCACGTTCTCATTGTCTTTCATTGTTTGCCTTCATCTTCAGGCTCCTCCTTTTTTTTTTTTTTTTTTTTAATTTATTTTTACCCCCCTTCCTGATTCTTGAAGCCTCTCTGAGCCACAAATACAGAAACGTATCACTGATGCCAAGACGGGGTCCTTCCACATCTCCTGCAGGCGTCGTGCCATATGCCCTGACTTTTAATGACCCAACCGCTCCGCCGGGGAGCGCAAAGGAAGAGATTAGAAACCAAAGAACATCCAATATTTCTGAATGTCATCAGCACTAAATATCCAAGTCCTTTAAGCGCCCCAAAAGGAATGTATGTCAACCTCAACCTGTGCTGCCGTGAATGCATGATGTGAAGGAATGTGTGTGTGTGTGTGTGTGTGTGTGTGTGTGTGTGTGTGTTACGCTCGAAGGGGAGAAATTACATCTCTCCATTCCTGTGTGTTTCGGGTTTATCAGCGTATTGGTGTGTGTGTGTGTGTGTGTGTGTGTGAAACAAGCCTCGTGTGTGTGTGTATTTCTCCTTCATATGTATGTGTCCCAAAGGTGAAGTGTATACTAGATTGGCTGGTGGTTTGTGGCCAGATACTGCGCCTCTTGTTTGCACTGGCATCAGGCATAACCTTTTCCGTGACGGATCCTTATCCACCCACGCATATGCATACACACACACACACACACACACAGGGGACTTAGAGGAGAAGCCAACTGTCAGCAACAAGAAATCATCAGCACCATCATCTGGACTCTCCCCCTGTGTGTGTGTGTGTGTGTGTGTGTGTGTGCGTGTGTGTGTGTGTGTATGTGTGTGTGTGTGTACACATTTGTCTTTGAATCTTGGTGTGTGTGAGTGTAAATGCTGTCTGGTTGCGTAGAGGGGCTGAGGTGAGTGATTGCCTTGTTTCTGTGGGCGGCAAGCTGTGGCGGTTTGCTCTCACTGTAAATTTAGAAGAATTCTTAATAGAACTGTCAGATCTCAAAGTGTTGCACCTTTTTTTCTTTCTTTCTTCTTTCCAATGATAAGAGAGGTGCCCAAATCCTCCACATACAACTTTATTCTCCGTGTCATGAGAGGGAAGAGTTGTGATGTGGGACGTACCACAGTGTTATTAAAATAATGTGTCGAAAAGAGGCAATCACTTCACAATGATGATAACATTATGATGAGAAGAAGCAGAGTTCTGTGTAGAACAGAACGATGATTTAAACTGTACCAGTAAGACTGTGGGGGATTGATACATCACAAAAATCAATGCTTTGCCTGCAATTCCCATAAATTCCATCTTTCATCAACAGTCTGCCGGCAGTTTGTATGTGTGCAAAGGACACACTAATAAAAAAAAGGAGCTGAAGATAACCTTGTACTTCTCCCCAATGTGATCATTTTCACACAACATCACAGATGTTATCAGTCTGCCTCTTACTCTGCTCTCTATCTGATCAAGGCTTTTTTCTGTCTATTTCTGCCTATCACAAGTCCTGGTAATATTATTTTCTGCCCAGGCAGTAAGATATTTCAACTTTTTATTCATGAGAAATCAGCTTGTTTTAAGAATTCTTTAGAAACGAGTGGAACCAAGAAGAAAAGCTGTATTAAGAAGAATTCATGCTTGAATGAAGGGGTTAACTAACGTTATAGTTCAGCGTTGGATTTAATCTGGATCACATCACCTCAATACTAGATGGATGTGTTGCACATGCTCAGGCTGGATTGAGCTTTAATTATCTTCCCACATTAATCCTGTTTGTATCACAAAGTGGATGAAAGAATATAGTGATGATTGGTAGCTTTTGAATGCGAGACTACATGCGGCACAGACGCCGTTTTCATATTGTTCCATTCGCTTCTTGCCAATGGCATCAGTAGACATGAACTTACATATCCATACGCATGTATGTGGGCCTTAAGAACAAAGAAAAATACAACTTTATTGTAGAAATCCTCCAAACAAGTTCATTCCAATTAGAAATGACGGAAGAAATCCTTGCTGCATTAGCATATCCCATATTCTAAGTAAATAAGACTTTGGCATTTTGATGATGGTGTTTTGAGATCTGGTGACTGTGAAGGTCATAGCACATGATTCACACAATTGCCATTAAACCGTTCAGTGACCCCTCATGCCCTGTGTGGACGTATCTGCATTCACAGTTTATTCACTCGTTTATTCAAGATTTTCCTTTTTAAATTGTTGCCCATCAGTATGTTGCAATAGGAGCTGCAGGGTCTAATATCCCACTCAAGTCACTCTGGGTAAGTCAACTGAATTACCAAACAGGTGGCTGCAGTATTTTCCCCCTAGGTTTGTAAATCATCCACAGATCCGACTCGTGTGAAGCAAAGACGATACTTTTGAGCGTGAGCAAGAGATGATGAAGGAAGGAAGGAACAGAGACATGACAGGCGATAAAAACAGGGCAGCAGATTAGATTTTGATAGTCTGCATGGAGCAGGAAGGCGACAGCCAAAGATGGATATTTGATTGGCTAATGCGATGAGGCGGGTAGCAACAGAGGGCATCCCGTTCTGGCCCTGCTCTCTTTCTCTCTGCCTCTCGTTTGCTCTCAGCCTTGACGGAACAAGACCACCCATTGGGGACGTCTCTGATCAATGCAGTCATTATCCTTGCTGCACACACACACACAGACGTAGGGGACAAATGAGGGAGAGATGTGCTATGACTAGGTCAGAGCGGCAGCAAATGTAAATGTGTCCGGTGAAATATGCTGGTGAATGTCGCACCATTAACCAGGCTGCAGAGCGCGCCGACTCTCTGGCCTCAGGTACAATAACAAGTGGAGATTTAGGTTTGTCACTGGCTTTCTCCTGGCTCGCTATCTTTGCTTTTTTCCTCTTTTTTACTGCGTGTCTTCTCCCTCTGGTTTTTTCTTCTTCATTACTTCCTGTCTCGCTGTCATGAACAACAGCTTACACAAAGCAAATCACTCTGACAAACACTCACTTCCTGTCTGTACCTGTATGCATGCATGCATTGACATGTTTGCTTTTCACGTGCACCATGTGTGATTTCCATCTGTATCTGTGTGTGTGTGCAGGGTGTGGAGGCTGGGTCCCAGAGGAACGGCAGCGTTCTGAGTAGAACAGTGTAATGATTCCTGTCTGTTAGCTCTGCACCACCTGTACGCGCACCAGTGTTTGCAGACCAGACATGTCTGTTTGCTGTTTTTTAATGGTTCCTCCCCTACGGCAAAACTCCATGGCTTTCCTGAGTCGCACAACAAAGAGAGGGAGAGAAAAGAAACGAGAAAGATGTTGTGGTGGAGAAGGAGGAAACAAATGCATGAGATATTGAAGATGAAAGAGATAAAGAGGTGGGGGGCTGGAGGTGCAGGAAAGAGCCTGATGGGGGCACTGGAGGACCTGCTATCACTTATGTTATCTTAGAGAGCTCGGCTATAGGAAGCAGAGGACATGGCTAGTACTCGCATACTCAAGAGATCTTTTTGTGAGAGCACTAGGGAGCGAGATTGAAATGCAGATTAAGTCTAATATTTGTTTCCTTAGATCCTGCATTGGCAGTTTGATGCCGTCAGTTTTATGAACAACTATCGAGGACCACTCGGGTGGAGTGAGGGGCTTGAAAGCAGCTCAGAGAGCTAAAGCAATGCTCCTTGTTGATCGCTCCTTTTTGAAACGCACAATTTTAATGTGAGAAGCAATGACCACTTGTATGAATAAGATTTTCGAGAAGGATCTAGTAAAGCTTAGATGCAGCTCAGCCGATAAGAGACTGAATGCTCAAGTGGGTTCTGTTTTTCACAGTGTAGGTTTGATCATGTCTGATCATTGAACATGATAAGCAAAGGAAATGTTTACCAAGCAAAGTGTATGTACTGTATAATGCAGGCAGATGCACACAGACGGTACAGAGATAAAAATATCACATCTAATTGATTGCATAAACAGAATTTGCTGTATTTCAAGAAACACATAAGCAGAGGTTCTGTCCAGAATGATCATGTTCTGGTGCGTTTCCATCGCAAGTTTATCACCTGACTAAGGCTATTCTTAGCCGGATTGATGGTTGGAGTGACCATCACTGTGGCAGGTCACCCTCGAAGCCAATATACTGGCGTCAGGGGATGAAGCCTCGGCAAAATTGCAACTGTACTTCTAGGAACACAGCTGGAGACGTAGAACGCATCACCCTGTCATTCCTCCCATGGGAGTGAGGACTTAAGTTGTCAGCGTGCTTCAAACAAAGCACTTGTTGAATCTGCGAAAGAAAGCAGGATTGGAACGTGTCTCTCAGGCTCTTTTTTTCAGTCTTCACACCGCACTTTCATGTGCAACAGCATGAACGCCTTTTGAGGAGTAACTGTCCGAAAGTGTGCCCCATTATCCCCATCGTAATGACAGCTCTCAGAAAGTTTTAACCTCACATTTGAGTGCAGCCACTTTTGCCATGTTTTGACATGTTAGAAGTGATCAAATTGTGTAACACCATTTCAGCCACTCCTCATTCTTGAGCCTGTCGATGCTTCCAGGACAGCAAGTAATGTATTTGTCGGCACGTGTTGGGTTAACAGGAGACCTACGACTTTCTCCAGAAATGTACTCGACTTTGTGCCAAGCCGCTCTTTATTTCTGATTGTAATCTTTCAAAAGTGGAATTCCAGAAAATATAATGATGACCTGGTAAGAAGAAAACCTGCCCCTGCATTACTTTTACTTGTCGTGTTTTATTAAAAAATTTTTGGCATAATCACTGCAGAGCATCTAGGCCAGTCAACATGCATCCAAGTCAACATTTTTAACCTTCGACACTCCCTTTTCTAGTGTCACTGGACAACCCCACCTCACCTGATATCTCACAGTGCCTTGAGAAGTGATTGCCCTGTCTCAAAGAAAATAAAGGGAGGCCAACCCTTAAAGGACCAGGCTTCACTGGTACAATGCACAATCATTTGTATATAACCCACATACTTGACGGCCAGGACGTGCAGGGCAGCTGCTAAGGAAGTCAGGTGACATAGTACAAAGAGCCACAGAGTCCGCATAGGGATAAGTGTTTGTTGGGGTAAAAGTCAACGTTGACTTATTTTGACGTACTTTTGTTACATAACTTAAGTGCTTAACTAACTCCACATATGTAATTTACGTAACAAACGTACTTATTTTAACCCAAAGCACAATCTTTTCCTTTAACCTAACCCAAGTAGTTTTGTTGTCCAAACGGCTTCAGCACAGCAGGGGCGCAGGGAGAACGCACAAAAAATAACTTGAGGATACAAAAGGACCAGGAACAGTTGTAGTAAAGGTTATAAAGAACGGCAAGGTTTGCCTATTTAGCATGAGTGTATACAGTATTCACACTGGCAGGGAAACGTGCTGGTGACAACCCATGAAATGAATAAACTTCTGGTGACTTGTTGACTGTGCTGCTCTGGGTTAGAGAAGCTGGATCTCACAACCAGTGACAGCTGAGTTTTTCACTGCCAAAGATAAACATGACATGTTAACCCATGACAAGCTAGAATAATTTGGACAGAATGTCCTTCCTTCTTCCATCACTCCCTTCTCTTCTGTCTCCTCTCTTTCTCCATGTCTCCCAGAGTTGGACAGCAATGGCTGGTTGCACAGTAAAGTAGGACCCTATGGTCCTGTCACTGCGGGTAAATCAGAAGGCCATGTATCCGTTCTTACCCACAGCACATCTTTGCACCGACATATTGGCCTGTTTTTCTCCCTGACGCCGCTGAGATAAGATGTCTACCCCGAGGGAGAAGGCCGCACACACACAGACATTCACACTCATCCCCCAATGTCAGTTGAACGCCTCTTAGAAGGTGACAGTTTTTGTTTGTCCATGTCCTGCTGCGTTCTCCCCTGGAGCAGGGCTGACACTGGAGCAACACGCCTCAATCATCCACATTCATAAACCGAAAACAAGTTCCTCACATCAAATGGATAAGGAAGAAGAAGAGGCAGGGAGGGAGGAAGGAGGGGAGGCAGGAGAAAATGACTTAAACAAAATATCCCTCAGGGGGTTTGGAGACTTGGGTCGTAAGGGTGATTGGAGACCGGGGAGAGGAGGTATCAGTTTGAATTTTCTGGAGGGCAAACTGCCTTACAGCGGCAGTCGTTTCAGTCACACTGGCTGATGTGCATTATATTGAATTGTGCTGCACCTTGCCTCGACACCGACCAAGAGACAGAGGAAAGGAGCATTTCTATCCTGTGCTGCAAGAAGGCAAAGTAGACATTGTGCTGTGTAAAAGGCAAGCCTGGAGGGAATAAAGAAGCCTAAAGAAGCCATTACAGGTGACTTAGCTTCCAGTTTACTTAAAGCCCCTGAAAACTTGGCTTCAAGTCCTGCGTATACTCTATAACACTGAATATTTGTGGAATGAGCAACAATCAAGGTCAAAAGTTATTATATAATAAGAGGTTAACAGTGTCCTTAGCACTGTGTGGGTGTAGTTTGACCCGATCTGATTGATTGACTGTGCTGGCAAAATAAACTCAAAACCAACAACTGTCTGATTGATACACAGAAATTGGAGATATCTCCTTTTTCCAACTGATAACAAATAACATAAAAAATGTATTAAAATACTCTCATGTGAAATAACCAAACTGTTCAAACTCTGCCCAAATATTTTGTCATTGAACTACCCCGCCATTAATACTGAAAAGGTTGCATTATGCTAATGATCATCATCATTTTATGAATGTAACAAATGTGTTTGAAACTTTTGCTCATTTTGTAAATTTGAAAGAGAATCACTAATGAGCTTGTTTTACAACACATGTGAGCCCAATCTGAAAAAGTACTGTATGCCAACATCTGAAACTCGTATGCTCACAATGTCAATTCTTTGTTCTGGATGCAGAGCTTTGGTCTGTATTGTTCAACAACGTTTTTTTCAAAGTCTTTCAGATCTTTCAGCTCTCTATATTTTTGGGGACATTACATAGACCCAAATCCAGTGCCGGAGGCGTACCCTGACCCTAACCATAACCACCACTAGTCTAACCCTAACCTTTCCCAATTGACACTCGCCTTTTGTCCCTAATTGCACAAGCCATCCCCAATTAACCTTTGGACACACACACACACACACACACACACACACACACACACACACAGAGCCATCTTATAATGATCATTACTAATAACTTGTTTGTGTGTTTGCTCCCGCTGACCAACTTCTATGCAGTCAGTTAGGCTGTTGGTGAAGCATGCCTCGTATTCTCGCACAAGAAGAAGCGACTGCAGATGCATTCTGGCTAATGGAGTCATTAAGGGGAGAATGGTGTCTGTGTATAGTACTTCTGAGCTACCATGCTGAGGCTTGCTGGAGAGGACTAGACGGCAAGTAACATTACAGGGTGTAATTACTTCAAGCACCATTAGGAACACAATAACATCTGTGCTTAGCTGAAAACAAAGTCCAACACGTTAGCTGAATGCGTTTGTGAATGTGCAACTCAGTTTATGTGTGTCTGCACAAACAGGGAATCTGTTGCTGGAGCAATCTACTCATTACTTGTTAATCACTTGAATAGGAGGACTTGTTTGCTAACAAAGCGGCAGCTGAGGTAATGACTTGTCACTACAAAGTACTCTGCACATGCCCGCTGGCAGAGGCCAAAGTGCCACTGTGGATTCAGCAGGTACAACTCCAGCAGAACTTTGGTTCCGAACTCCACAGCAAGGATCTTGAGTTTGAGTGCTTTGGCCAGTCTTGGGGTGAAGTTAATTTTTAAAAGTAATGGGGAAATATATGGAGTAGTTTGCATTACCCAACTTATTGTTGGAACATGTTCTCCTAGTGTGTTCAACATTGTCAGTTCACCTAATTAAAAAAATAAAATAATTCTCCTCTTTACTGTTAGTGGTATCAAGCCATGAAGATACTTTTTTTGCCGAAGTTCTGAGATATCCCCTCTGAAAGCTGTGTTGCCACTTCAATCAAACGCTGAACTTTATAATGACATTGACAACCAACTGTGTTCAGTGTGATCCAGAATATTGGATTAGTTCATCCTGAGTTTGTATTGATAATCACAAGTTTTCATTGGGACTATTCCTTCTGTAAAAAGTAGTTCTAATAAAAGTAAAAAATCCTACTACATACAAATTATATACAATGTGTGCCACGTACTAATCATCATAGTTTACCGTGTTAGCGATTTAGTATAACATTTTTTTTAAAAATCAACATAAATTACCATTTTACACTAACAGGTGTACAACAAGTGTAAAAATATGTGCAACATTGTACGTCAATCAAACTGCTGGAACTCTGGAATGTCATGCCAATCAAAATTCAGGAAGATACTTATTTTTTTTCTGAAGCTGTTGCAGCACTCTTCACAATCATTTTTTTCTTTTTCTTTAGCTGATAGCATTGCATTGTGGGAGAGTAGTGTACATCGGCAGCACACTTGCACTCATATTTAGTATGCACATGCTTTGAGTTTACTTCATTTTGTCGCTTTTCCATCGTGAACACTGTATGGATAAAGATCAAAGGAGCTGCAAGTGACACATAGAAATATTTACATCTAATCAGATTTGAAGGACTTTCTTATTGATTACTTATCTTCTACAGGGACCAACCTTCTTTCCAATTAACATGTTTGAGTGACTTTTCTACTGTATGCAGTATATTGATTATGCTATTAGAGCCCCTGCTCTCTTGCAGCTTGGTTTTATTTTGATTATCTATTCATAACAACATATTGACATGTTTTATGATTTGCATGAGATTCCAAAGCAGTGTTGTTACACTATAAATAATGGTGGCTTGTGAGAGTCAGGAGAGTTTCGTAATGATTGGAAAAGTCATTAGTCATTAGTTTGTAATTGCTTGGTTTTCATGGTCTATTGATGAAGCACTTTAACGCTAATTATAATGAACTAACTTATAAAATATTTATGTCAAGAGAAATTATTTTAAACGGTAACTTACACCACATGACAGTGAATGTAAAACCAATTATTCAAAATTGTTTGTACACCTTCAGTCCAACATAACGTGTGATCATTGGTTGCATATGGTGAGATAAGACAAGAAAAAGATGTATATAGTTGAAATATACCTTAATAAATGTATAGTTCTGTGCAATGGTCCGTTCAGTTTTACATTCCCAGAATCTTCCATCTTTTCCTATGTAACACTAAATACAAGTCAGAAAACAAACTTTTCCCGTGCTTTGAGAGAGAAAAACACTGTAATATTATGTTTTGTATTATTATTGCGTTCAGTACTGTTGTCACTTGTCCACTCTCAACAAGTTGATGTGTTGGTCACTTTACAGACATCCTGACAGGCCTCCAGTGACTGGGAACACTCGTGGGCCGACATTAGTCTATTTTACAGCACAGTGTTGCCGTACCAAAATATAACTGGAAATATAATAATAATAATAATAATAATAATAATATTTGAAGATGTAAATAATGCAACTTTAGCGTGAAAACCCAACTCGTTCAAAATTATGGCACCACAGGCGAAACGTTTTCCCTCCTCGTGCACATTAGAATAAACCTGCTCTGAAATGAATGCATTGTGGAGTAAATCACATATCACAGCATTGCTTCCAGAACATTATTATGATTTGCAAGATTAAGAAGATGCTGGGTGTATAGCTTTGGTAATTGCTGTATTAATGCCGATTCAAGGGCCTCTCCTTTTAAGTGTTGGCTTGTGGACTGAAAATTACCATAATATGGAAAAATGGTTCACTAAAAGAATAACTTCACAACAAGCTTTCACGGGCTGCTGCTAAAATTGCTAGCAAAGAATAGTCATGATAAATTGGGGATAAGTGCTTAATTATTGCCTGAACCCAACCCAAAAGCGTTTCTGATCAGACACCTTTAATCAGCATTATGTTTTCCACTGTTGTTTTTAAGACACACCTCAGGAATAATCATCCATTTTAAGAACCTGCTCCTCTATAGCTTTTGTATTAAGTTTTTGTCAAACTAAAAAGGAAGCTCAAGTGTCAAAGTGGAGCAGGATAACGCTAAAGGAATTTTTCACAACCTGGCAACACCAAATTTGTATTTATTTATGGCCTCTTGCTGCGACCACGGCCATCTTCAACTAATCCTTCATTTTGATCTCAACTATACACTTGGGGTGTTATAGGCAAGGGGTGTAAAATGGACAAAAATCTGTGCGCGCACACACACACACACACTCGCAAGGTAAAAAACTCCTAGCTGGTCACCATATCATTGTCACATTATAAAACAGATTTATTTAAGACAAATGATGTCGTCTTGCTGATAATGGCGTCAGATCAGAAAATGCTTCCATGTGTCCTTCTAGAGGGTAAAGTATTTTGACTTTGTTAATTTGGAGGACTTATTGCTGTGAGTGTACATATACATATTATACTATCTTAAAATCCTATTCTCACATTCGAGATGCTGGCATTTAACTTGTAAAATCATTCAAACTATGAATAGATTCTGATATTTCTTTGGTGATTTGCTAACTATTCAATGAGTTTCAGCTCGGTTTACAACTCATAAACCCTTTACAAGTAGTGACTAATTAGAAAGTGATCCCAAAAAGTCATCATGAGATCAGGTAACTTGAATACAATCGTATGTTTTTCTGAGCACGGTTGTCAATACAACGGGTATGATCAGTAGAAGAGCACGTAGAGCACCTCCGACATTGTAAAACGCCATGTTTCACCACACTCCACCATACAAATGGATATCATAATAATATATTGATTAAAAAACATTGCATGGTTCCAGCTTTGAGGTCTGATCTCCAGCATGTGTGAGTGTATTAGTGAGTTGAAATGTGTGAGTCAAGGTGTGTGTGTGGGCGAGAGACGGAGAGGGAGAGATAAGAGGCTGGTAGTTGCTTCTGACTGAGAAGATGGACTGTTATGGCCTCATTGATCTAAATCTCTCACAGGGAGCCCTTTCCAATCAATACAGAGAGTAGTAGGCAATAGCACTGCTGCTGTTTGGACCACCGCCCCTGCAGTATCTGCTCTCTATGTCCCTCTTTTTCTGTTTCTCACTTACATTGTTTTCACACCACCCACCCAATTTCCCCTAGTCTCTCAAACAAGCAAATGTTTATGCTTTTTTTTTTTTTCGGCTCTCGTTAGCCGTTCTGCTGTGGGGAAAGAGCAATTTTCCAGATTTCCCCTCTGTAATTATTGGTGTCACACAACCGCGGCTGGTGTAACACTACCTGCCACCATAGCACCTTTTTAACTGACCTCACCTTGTCCACATGCCACCACTGCAGAACAGTTTGTTAGTGTGCATCAGAAATGAGACAAAGGTTAGGGGAAAACAATGTCTCTAAGGTACAAACATATGTCATACTTAGCTCCTGATTGGAGAAACTGGTTGAAAAGGCCAAATCTGGTCAATAATAGAGAATGTTGTTGAATTAGGTCAATAGCACACCTTATACAGCCACTAAGTCCTGTGTGAGTGTGTGTGTGTGTGTGTGGCCATGAGGGAAGAAAGAGAGTGTATGTTTTGCGGTTAAATCTTATCTTTATCTTGGTGTGTGTGTGTGTGTGTGTGTGTGTGTGTGTGTGAAGGTGAGAGGGGGACATAGAGTCAATGAGAGTGTCAAGGGGACACAACATCAGCGTCGGCTCCTGTTAAGAATACATTCTTTGTGTAAAGACACTGGTGAATTGAGGACAGAAGCCACCGTTTGTGTGCGTGTGTGTGTGTGTGTGTGTGTGGGTGTTTGTGCGGTAGAAGGTGTTTGCCGCTGTTTCGTCTCACCATGCGTCTCAGGTGGGATGTGGGAATGAGATAGTGGCTCTCAGGGGGGGGCTGCAGACAAGCAGATGGAGAATAAATCAATAAGGAAGTAGCAAAGCAAGAAAATGAGGGGAAAGAGGGAGGGAAAACAATTTGGTTGCCACTGCGGAGGGCTCGGAAATCCCTCTTGCGGTCATACTAGACCTCATAGCAGAGTAACGAACAGCCATTTTGAGGATAGACGGTGACTTCATTACAGATTACTCAACAACTGCTCGAAGCAGCAGGTCAGCACAGTCACATTTTGGCGGCCACAAGTGGCAGGAGATAACTTTTGGAATCTCTATGGATTGAAAGAATTTAAGTGACAAGGGCAGCCTTTATTTTATTCTTTCTCCTTTGGAAAGTTTTGACACACATTACAAAATTAAAGTACTACACTCTTTAAAGTTTATGGGACTACAATATAGCTCTTCTGGGCTTTAATGTTCTGGCTCTGACTTTCTGCTCTGTACTGACGTGGCTGAGAAGTTTTCTGTAACAACCAAAAAGTCGAGGAAATAATGTCAGACCTCACTATTAGATACTTTTGAAGATGCACGGTTTAGGATGCCCAGAATTACTCGGATGTTTACAAAAAAATTTTTCCCCCATTGGCCAGATATTACAAAATTACAAGATAAAGATAAATGTAAAATTTGTAACAGACATTATAAACATTGCATTATAAACTGGGGGCATGGGGTTATAAAGATAATTGTGTTTGCTAACTGTTAAAAAGTGGCATTATGGGAAATGTAGGATCCGGTGCTTTAATACTTGACCAATATATACTAGTAACTAAAGGTCATGATATCTCCGTCTCTGCTCCATTAATTTTGATCATTTGAAAAAAATCAATCTCTTGTGAGTCCTTCAACTTTATGAAAGTACAATGCTAAATTAATTGAGCCCTTTATGCTTCCTATAACAATTTCATTAACTTTTGCATTGTGGATCATGATTTCTATGTCTTGTTCACTTCTAATTATGTTGTTAGGCCTGAGGAAATACTGATATGTCTTTCTGGGTTTGGCTTAGGGTTTAGATATTTTGTCTTCACTAATACAATTGTGCAATCATGGTAGACATATTGCAGATGAACTGAGGGCCAGTTGCATACAAACTAATTGTGCATAGTTACCAGAGCAAGGGCTACAGAAAGGTGTCATGGGCCCAAGATACATCAGAAATAGATTTTTTTGTTTTATCAGGGCATTAAATGTGTTTTGGTTTGTCATTTGTAGGAACAACTTGCATGGTGTGTACCTTAAAGATTTGTGGGATTATTTGGCATGACTGCCAGTTTGACTACGTGATTAAAGTTGTCAAATTCAGATTACTTTAACACTTTTTATATTGCCTTTCAGTATCAAAACCGAAACAAGAAACCAGACTGTGTGCAGAATGAGCACAGCGTGAAATACCACTTCATCTCAGCAGAGACCTTTGATGTCTGATGTTCTTTAATGAAACATCTCGCTCACATCAGAGCACCCTATTAAATTTCAGTCATACAGGGATACAGAGTGAAAGAGTGAGATTGAGAAAGCCAGAGCAAGGGACTACTGACCAACCTTTGTGTGCACACATGGGAGTGTGTGTGTAAAAGAGAAAAGGAGGAAATGACACATCACTGGCGTCAAGCACACCATGAAGATCAAGGACATCAAATAAATCACATTTCAAAAACTTTATTGAGCATTTTCATCAAATAAATCACGTATCTACTCGCATCACAGCTTATTCATATGTTTACTTTGATATGGAGAGCAGCAAGATTTATTAAAAACTTGACGTCAAACTGAAATAAAATTTGTTTTTGGTAAGAATAAACAAGAACTAATGTCTGAGAATCAGTGCTAACGTTAGCCAGCTAAGCTAGCTAAACTAGCTTCTATGTTCCAAGTGGAAGCCATGGGGCTAAGCTAGTTTTCTTAGCTTGCTAGCTTCTTAAAGCTGCAATATCATTATAGTATGTTTCAGTTCAACTTTGTTTGTATTGTCAGTCATAAATTGCTGAATTACCTCAAAACTGTCATACCTGAAACCAATCCTCACTTCGTGTGCGCGTGTGCATAGGATATAAAAGCATCTGACTCCTTGAAAGAACATCATAAACTGACAACAGTGAGCACTGAAGGTGAAACATTATAGACACTCAGTCAGCATTAACAGTCAAAGTGAAGAGCAGGCTTTTATGGTGTTAAAAGTTAAGTTGTGTGTGACAATGTGTGAGTGACACAGAAAGACATTGAATAGCATAATAGAAAGATAGAAAGTGTGTGTGTGTGTGTGTCCGTCTATGCTTTAGGTGCTTGTGTTAACAGCGTGCTCGTCTTGGCTGCAGTGAGAGAGCATCTGCAAAATGGCAGTCGTGAGGCTAATTGTGATAGAGCTAACTCATCACACACACACACACACACACACACACACTTTACCCTATCGTATTATTATTGTGTATGTGGTTTTAATACAGTTTTATCAATGCAGGAGTAGGCTAGCATTCTCCGATGGTCTGGCTTCACAAAAAGGAGCAAATAAGGTTAATTTCACAACCTACAATATATTATCTATAATAAAGTCAACAATGAAGAGTTCTGGGCCTTGCTCATCCCAGGTGATGATTCAACTATCAGTAGTTTTTGGCCAGGGAGGAGCAGCGCTCAGAGCCACAGGTGCACCACAGCAGTGCTGAGACACACCAAATCACTTAGCAACCACTTTGCCTTATTACCCAGAATCCACCGGGGTCCTGTTAGTGTATTAGCAAAGTATTCAGCTCTTTTCATTAGTGCCCCTGGCTCGTATCTGCTTTCACCTGGGTCACAGATTAAATGTTTTTTCTTCCCAAAATGGGAAGATCAGATTGCATGTGGCCTTTTGTGTCTTTTTAGTTTATCTGTGTACTTCACAGGCCTTTCCCTCATCCCCCTCACAGAGCAGTATCTCCTCGACTGTCTCTCTTTGCTACACAGGGAGAAATCCTATTTGTGTTCCCCTTCATGGCAGTATAAAACCCTTCCGTCGATTGTTGCGGCTGAGTCCAGATCAGTCCAGTTCAGCTCTGTTTCATCTGGAGGCTTGAGATCCTCTGAGCTTCAAAATCTGCCATTTTCCAAAAAAAGTATGGTTAAAAAAAACAAACTGAAACTGAGGTTTGAATATGGCACTAGCAGCAGTTTCATATTTTGGGTTAGTTAAAGCTCTTGAGGTTTGAATATGGCACTAGCAGAGGTTTAATATTTTGGGTTAGTTAAATCCCTAGATGCAATTTTGCACATAACATCCCCAAACGCAGCAAGGAGATAACTGAAAACTGAATCTTAGTAACAACAAATATTGCAAGGAGATAACTGAATCTCCTAAGTAACAACAAATATTGCAATGTTACTTCTCTTAGCTAATGTTTGTGTCCCCTCTTGATGGCTGGTGAGCCACAACTTCTTGGGCATTGAGAAGACTTCCTGCAACTTTCATTTAAGTAACTACACTGAAGAGAGATGGGACGTCAGTGGAAGGGATTTACACTCGTGACCAGGAAAATCTTGCCAAGTGCAACTCAGTTTTTGTTTCCCAGCAGCTAAAAGTCCAGTCCACTATCAGTCCAATGACTAGTGTGTGCTTGGTTCCAGGTCCCACAGTGTACAAGGATCTTCTAACAAACACTGCTGCTGCTCCTCGATACCACGGGCAAACAGCCTGATCAGCTGGCACTGGACACTGCATAGGGGAAAAGAGTGCACACACACACACACACACACACACACACACACACACACACACACAC
>CALSCE010009689.1:1136154-1185161 GCA_943593645.1 Bovichtus variegatus
CACACACACACACACACACACACACACACACACACACACACACACACCGCATCATTTAGCCTGAATAACAAACCATCAACTTAATGACTTTGCTCATTTCCATGAAACTTTACTGTACATGTAGCAATGAATGGCACCCCTGTGTGCAGATTTCACAAGCAAACTTGAAAGTTAGACAATTGTTGGGGTGTGTTAAGTATAAAACCCGTTAAAGAGCCACCCAAAGCAGATGTTAGAATACAGATGGGCTGACGCACTATAATGACGCATAATAATAACACATCCAGGTGCATAGGAGGTAAAAGTTTACGCTCGGAAAAAAAAAGCTGTGAACAGGCAAGATGACTATTATGGTACAGTGCGTTGTATTGCCTTAATTACTGACTTTGCCTTTGTCTGATAAAGGACACCTGTATTTATACTGGAACACCTGTTGTTTACCTACAGGCTTCACTGATAGTTAATATGATGGAACAGCACAGTAACTTACAATTGTCAAATCAATGCAAAGGGTTTATTTCCAGAATGCCATTCACACATTAATTATAAATACCAGAAGTTCAATAGAATACATAACTCTAATATCAAGGGAGCACTATGTTTGGGTTATTATTACATAACAAGAGCCTAGCTTGTTTTAATTGTTTGGTCCAATCATTGTGGCAATTTTTAAATGTGTATTTCTCACTTTCAAAGCAAAACTTCACTCTCTCTTTCTTTTCGTTTCACCTGGGCTATTACCATTAATTATCAGAGCAGCACTCTGGCTGGCTCACTCCAAGAACGATTAGCGGAGAGGAAGAGGCAATAAAGGACGGACTTCTGCTTTAATTAAAGGGGAGTAGCCTTTTAACATAGGGAGGGCCGTTAAATTAGCAACATTACAGCGCCATGCATCATTGGCAAAGTACAATGGAGCATGAAATAAATGATGCCTCCAGCAGTGCCACACCGGTTGTATAGAGATCTGATAGGGTGTGGACAGTGCCAGAATAATAAGGGGGGCTAATTCTGCAGTGTTGCCAAGATCGTCCAGCAGGGAACAGTGAAAGAGTCTCTTCACCACAGACTGTTGGACACTAGCAGCGCTAATGGCACTGCTGCTCTCATTTCTGTCCGGCCAAGTCGGAGCACTTCTTTATCACTAGCTACTAACCATCAAGATGACTTTCATTTCCTTAATATAGACTTTTAAGTTATTTATTGTTCAATGGTGTTACAGAAGCAACCATGTTGGAACCTTCTTGACACATCTAAAGTTTGGGAAATAGCCTATGCTTATTTGCTTTATTGCGAAAAAAGATTAATAGCACTCACAAGCTTAGCTTAAACTGGAAACGTGTGTCGCCTACCAGCAACTCTGAAGCTAACTAATTAGCATCTTGTTTGTGTAATCCGTACCAAAAAAAGTTGTAAAAACAACAATTTGCCATATTAATGGGTTATGTTCCAGATATTTTCAAGGACGGGAACAGTAACTTTGTGGAGTCTCCTTTGGTCAGCCATGTCTTCCGTTTGCAATCCTTAGGCTAAGATAAACTAAGCTAAGCAGCTGCTACAGCTACGTATTTACCATACAAACACGGTGGTATCAATTGTCTACATACTGACCTTTTATATTGTACACACTTTAAACTTTGAAATGTTGTTATTTCTTTGGCTGTTTACAAATAGTGTTGTAATATAACATGAATAAGAGACTACAACCATGCTAGCAGCTTTGCAAGACTGTACTTAGCTAAATGCTAACGGCAGCATGATAACATGTTGACAATGCTACCAAGGGTGTTAAGCAGCCTAAAGTTTGCCATGTTCACCATATTAATTTAGTGTGTTGGCATGCTAACATTTTCTTTTGAGGACTAAACTGGCCGAACAACCAACATTGCCATCTGCCACATCACTAGCATGGTTAAACATTGTAGTCCTATGTGAGTTTTATTTGTGTGCACTGTGAATACAGAGCAGTCAGACATACAGAACGTTTTTCTATTTCTACTTAGGCTTTAAGTCATGATACCCAAGCACATTTCAGAGCAATTTAAACTGGAGATTACGATATCTAGAAAAAGAACAGTCTTTGCTGTGAATACCAGCGCCATGGTGATGCAATAGGTCTGAGCCCTGCAAGTATTTCACTGCTTTTTCCATTAAACCTCTTCTACAATATTATGTGCACCGATTCAAAGACATTTGCCAGTCCTCATTTATGCGGAGAGTGATCCTGCCTGTCTTCATCGCCTCAAAAAGTTAATTTCTTCGTCACAGGCTTCATAAAACGCAAAATAAGCTGGCACAGTGGAAAAATGATTGAACCATGCCTGTCTTCAGCAGTCAGAATGATTGTTTCAGTTTTATAGCATTAAAAAGCCATATATATGAGCAAAATATTCATCATTACTGTTAAGTGACGATTCAGTTTATTGTTTTTACCAGTGCCTAGTCGAAATTATTTCAAATTTGTTTGTTTGCACATCAGTTTGACTTTCTTTAGTTTTGAGTTGAAAAACTTCTAACAAAACATTGAAAACATGGACTAAAGTGCTTGAAATCACTACTACAGTCATTTTGGAGTGACATTGTACAGTCACAGGTGATTCTGTGAGTAGTTACCTGACTTGGATGGCAGCGTGAGGGAGGGTCTCCCCGTCGCAGGTCCAGCTGCTGTGTGAGGTGCTGTAGTTGTAGGTTGTTTGGGCGGAGCATATGGGACTCGCTCTCAGGTCTTCTAGTGAAACCAGCTCATTTTTCCGCGGCTGGAAACGAAACTTCCTCACCCGGTGGACCTCCACAAACGAGTGGTCAAACTGGGGAAGGAAGCAGAGATGGATGAGAAGTAGATGAAAGGGAGGAGGGGAAGGAGGAGAGATGGATGGACGGATGGATGAATGAACAGATGTGCCAACAGATGGTGCAAAGGTTAAGACCGCCACTCTCCAGAAGCACTTGAAGAATTTAATTGTGCAGCAGGCTGAGAGGGAACACAATAGTCCATCTTCGTTTTGTGCTTCACCAAATTTAATTTTGTGTAAAATTGTTTTTCGAAGAAAATGCTCTTCAGACTAAAAGCCTTTTGAGTCTTCAAGTATTTTCATGTTTCCATAAGGGTGCTTCAATCAGAGGTCACGAGGAATTAACAAACATCATGCAGAATACAATAACAGACCGTGATAAAGGCAAATACTTATGTTCTGAAGATGGAAGATAATTTTTCAGAAAATACTATCTTACTGTCATGATCTTCACTATTTGAAAAGAAATTCGATTTGATGGATTGAGGTAAAACTGAGAACTGAATCTATTATATATTATCAATAGGCTGCTAGCGTGGCAAAAAATGTAAAACAAAATAATGCATCACGCATCAACGATCAACAATTTTTTGGGGATAAATCGATAAAGGTTTGACAAGGGTTAATTCCAAACTCAGGCTGCCTTTTAGAAACAACGTGAACTTTTTGATGTAAATGTCTCAAATTGAACATAAACGACTTTTCACAAAATAGCACTGAAAATGGACAGTGGCATATTTCTCTGAAATGTGATGCTCATATCAGATGGCAAAACGATTCTTGGCATGTAATTCTTCTTTAGTTTACAGGCTCCTAGTGGGCAAGGTAAAAAGTTAATTTCATCTCCATTGTCTTTCTATGGACTCATGCTGATTTTATAATGAAAAGCAAAACGGCATCTAGGTTAATTCTTCTTCCTTTCCATTTACTATAAAAGAAAACGGCCAACAAGAGATCAAACGCAAAATGGAGAGAGGGGAGAACAGGTTAGATAAAATGGAGGTGCACAAAAACTATGTAAACGGCAGAGGAGCGAAGAGAAGAAGAAAGAAAGAGATGAAAAGAAATTATTTTGTCAAAATCCCCTTTCATCTCACTCAGTGTCGCAGAAAGGTTCAGCTCTGTCCAGCACACTTTTTACTTCACGGGGTGTCACTTTCTCTCTATTCCCTTCTCTTTTCTTCCTCTTTTTCCTTTTCCCCCTCCCTCTCCCTTCCTTCTCGCGCTTTCTCACCCTCTCATCCCGAAAGCGGAGTGACAGCCATTTATTTCACATCAGACCCACTTTATGACTGCAACCGCTTTGCATTCATGCTGGACGGTCTGCCTAAAAGGCTTTCTGACAAGGCCATGAATACGCTTAGTCGCTTCTCACTCCTTGTTTCTCTTCGCTTGGCTGGACAGTGATGCTGATATTAAGTGAACTCTGATGCAAAGTCCCACTCTCTGTACTCATACAACTACTTGTCTACCTTTCTGTGTTGCAAGTGAAGCAGCAAAGAAGGTCTAAAACTAAACCCACCAGACCATTTCACTGCCAGTACCACAGTGTGGGCACTGAGATCTGTGGTCAGAGATATAATTCGGTTTTCTCCATTAGAGAGATCTGACATCTGGAAGACGAAAGGCCAGACGCGGTAAAGAGCCATTGAAGCTAAGAACGCTAAGCTTTTCATTTGGCACAGAAGCCAATGTCTTTGAAAGGCATAGTGGGATTCTAGACGACGTGGGGCTGACAAGCGACACAAAGAACTTAATTTGCAAGTTAGAAATATTTTCCTTTTTGGAAATGAGTAGGCCTACTAAATTCACCTAGAAACTTGCCGAAAACCTGATAAAGCAAGAATAAGAGATACAAACAAAAACAAAGTTCTGCTTGGATAAACATTCCATTAATTATGGGAGAAAGGGCAGGTTGTGTATTTACACAATGCTAGCTAATAAATCAGCTAACTGCTAGCTTGCGACCATTGCAATTTGCACAATTTGGTTTTTGACACAGCAGTGCTCTGAGCAGGTATCATGTTTATGCCGTTTTAGTTTAAGCGTTCTAGCATGCTAATGTTTAGCATGATGGGAATGTCTAGTGATGGCACTAGATGAAAAGTCAAGGGACATAAACACAGGAAACATGTCCGAAAAAACTTCTAAAAAGGAAATAACCCTAAACTTCACATTTTGTCGCTTACGTGCATTCCACTACTAGTACTACGAGTAAAAAACAATACAGAGAGTTTATCGCTATGCTAACAGCTTTATGACGCTCTACTTGATAAATCATCAGCATGCTAACATGCGCATAATAATGTTTTGTAGCGGAAATGTTTACTATGTTCACCATCTTAGTTTCGCAAGTTAGCATGCTAAACGCAGGTATTTGGTCATAAACCAAAGTGTTGGCAAAATGGTTATTTTGACATGAGGATGGTGCGAGATGAAAAGTTAAGAATGCCCCAAAGTTATTACAGTACATCCTGAGGGCGACATGAATGTCTGTATCAAATTTCATGGCAATCCATCCAATAGTAGAGTCTTGACCAAAGTAGTGAACCAACAATTCTAATTGTGTCTTACAGTAGATGGACACAACAACACCTTGCTGGTATTTGAATTTATTAAAAGATTGGCCCCTTGAGATAGGGGAGACAGAAACAGCATTACATAACATATGCTACACTGCAAAGACACAGCTACAGACAGCTTGCTCATCCTGTCCCACCCACTCCCTCAGCTGTACAAGAAAAATGAGTTACAATGACCTGGATAATAAATCAATTACATCAGCATAAAGTGCAATTGAAGCAGTTTGTCTTCAACTATGCACTAATTAAAAACATAAACAGTTCATTTAGGATGAGACACTAAAGATTCTACATATTAGATTTTAATATATTGGGGAAATTCTTCATTATAAAATCATTTTTAGGCCTCTCTGAATTAGCATCACCAAGTTGGTAATTCGATTTTACCCACACACATTGGTAATTTCACTCAGTCATCTGGATGTAATACACTTTAATGGGGCCGTGTTATTCTACGGACACGCTTCATGTCACACAGAGCAGCAAAATCTTTCGTCAAGTTGTTAAATTTCACTGTAACATCAGCCACTTTTTTACCCTTTTCTATCGTATTTCTTAAATACGATCTGCTAGATTCGTATTTAAGATGCAAATACATAATATCCTAATCGTATCAAGTCTTATTACGAGAGTAATATACATCCTTGTAATCCACACACTGGGTGCACAAGTCTAAATGTTGATCTTAGAGTTAAAACTCACCTCAGGATGTCAGTGTTAGATCAAAATACAGTTTGCAATTGAACACTTTACCAAGGCAGCTACTGTAGATGAAATTACTTACAAGATCTTTGTAAATGGGATAAACTTCCCGAGGTCCTTCCTGAGGTAATAATTACTAATCAACAGACTTCCCCTGGCAATACTTGTGCTATCCTGAGAGGGCATTAGTCTGGTATCAGCCGGTTTTCCCCTACAGCATATCCCTGATGCAGCGATTACCGGTGCCTCTCCGGACCAGGTTGGAGGTTATTTATGATACGTGGGAAGGCACTCGGGCTAAGGCATTTGAACTAAAGTGAACCATAGTTGGGAAATTGAGCCGAGTCAGCAAATGCAGGTGCTAGCACAGCAAGTGGGCAAAGTACTGCCTTCTGCTCACTTGTTTACAGACTGAACACACACAATTAATCTGTGCACAGACAGAGCAACTCTTGACGATGAGAACTGAATTCTGCAGCCAAGTGATTGACAGGAGGCTTTTTGGGAGGCATTGAATTGTTTTAAAAAGTTTTGCTGGATTTTGGAAACTTGTTTACTCTTTGAAGGAGAAGTTTAAACATTTTTTTGTCCTTGCTGGATCCAAATCACATCAATTGTTCCACCTCATTTCAATTCTGAAATATTCTCTACGGCATGACTTAAACACTGTTTATGGACACTTACTTTAGAAGTTATTTAAATATTATCAGAAAGATAGAAAGTGCTCTACAGTTAAATCACACACCAACTCCTTCACTCCTACCTGGTCTTCTTTGTTGGTGTGTCGAAGAAGATGTCTGAGGAAGTCCCAACGGGAGCACTTCCTGACGATGATGAGGTCTGTGGTGCCGTCCGCGAGGTGAGCGGAGGGCGACAGGCCTTTAGGACTGCGGGGACACGCGCAGCTCATACTGGCCGCATTAATAGCAATAAACTTTCCGCGGATCGCCCTCCAACCACCGCTGCCATCTGAAACAGAGAAGTCAAGAGTTGGAGTACGACCACAAATACAGTTGACTTAGCTGTGCATACTTCTGTTTGACTCACTAGAGTAAAAATCAATTCAACTCAGTTAATAAATACAATGCCAGTGATGCAATAAAAAACAAAAACAGTAAATCATAAAAGGTAACCAAGGCTTGTAGTTTAAAGTCGAATTGGATCCATTTATGAGTGATACTGTATCTCCCTCACCATCATTTTTTATCATTATAGCCAATTATACAAGAGTGCTTTTGTGGGAAGTGATGGCAGCCAGAGTGACATCCTCAACTAAATGTGTTTTATTATATCTATCCGTGTTATTAATTATTGATTTATTGCCAGGCCAAATAGATGCTATATTTTTGCAAATGTTCTTTTGTCACCTTAAACCTT
Organism: Bovichtus variegatus; assembly: GCA_943593645.1. Taxonomy (NCBI): domain Eukaryota; kingdom Metazoa; phylum Chordata; class Actinopteri; order Perciformes; family Bovichtidae; genus Bovichtus; species Bovichtus variegatus. The sequence continues at coordinate 1,143,608 of CALSCE010009689.1, forward strand.
TTTTAAAACTTGTGTGTGACAAAGTTTCCAGTATTTTATATTTGGTTACCAAACTTGAAGCTTGTAGTCCATCTTAAGAGTCCGGGATACTCCAAATAGAATAAAATTTGGTATGTTCACGCACGTAAAATGTTGAGTTTGCAATCAAAATCAAGTGCTGCAGAACTACAACCACCAAAATCTTATGTGACTGGTTGCGTTTTTTACACCTTTTGGACTGTTTTCTGGTTTACTTAACGCTTCTCTTTTTACCGCAATGTTCAATCCCCTCCACCTGACATTGACACTTGAACAGACTTTGAGCAGCAGTGAATACACTAAACAGTAATTTATTTATTGCAAAGCAGTTCTGCAGCGTTTGCGAACATGCCACATTAGATTTAGTTTGGAGTATTGTGCCAGCTTTCAGCTACTTACTTGTACAAGTTTGATAAAGAATAAGCTAAAACTTTGGATTTCTTTCAGCCTATAGTTTGGATTTCCCAGAAGTGCTGATGTTTGACTGAAACAAATAATCTGTGTACCAATTTGGTTTTGAAATTATACTGTGTATTTTGCAAGTGCCTTATAAGTCGTTAAGGTTAAGCTCCCGGCTTGTTACAAATCAGCAGTGATGCTTATGAGAGTCGATTAGGATCCAGATGTCTTGGCAGGAATTCTCAGAGCAGCTTTACCCTGATGATTGAGCCAATATAGAAACTTTGATGCTGAAAATAAAGTAATGCGTTTTACCCTTGTAGGAGAGCTGAATGTCTTATGTTTTAAAATGCAATTAATTTTAGCCAAGGAAGGGTTCACACTATCTAAAGAGGAAGTCATATAGATAGCAGACTGATTGGATTAACCTCAAGTTTGCTTGTTATGATTAAATGCACACGTGGCCTCTAAGTCTTAAATGGCAGACGCAACGGTTCCACTTCACAAATCACCACTCTGTTCCTCGGAGATTAGCGACTGTTTGCGATGATGGCGTATCAAAGACACAGTATCACCCACGGGGCTGCCAGTGCCTGTCACCAGGGTGATAGTCATTGGAGTAAGCTGCAAAAAAGTGATCACAGACGACCAAACCTCAGAGGGAAAATTATGTGATCTCGGGAAGCAAAACGATTCATTACCTTTCCCCCTCATTTCGCAAAGCAAACTTACAGAGGTGATAACGCGAACCGATGATAACAAGCCCGCTGAGGGTACATAAAAACAACAATATTCTAATTGGGAAGCAGTGATTAAAGCTGAAATATAAAAAAAAAACAACAACAAATCCAACTGTGGACTGTAGGCTCTGCATTAGGAGAATGTTTCCAAATGAGTATTTGCTTTCGGAGGAGAGGCTGGCTCATTTGCAGAGAGAGTGTGCCGTGCCTCATTGATTTAGCAGTTGTCTGAGATTTCCCTTGCCAGGAAGGATGAAAAAATAAATAAAAAATTGCAAAACAAACGACAGCACTGGCGTGAGACAAACCCCCTGTCAGAGCTGGCAAAGCCAAATTTCTTCCTGATTAGTGAGAGCCTGTCACACCTCATACACACACACACACACACACAAACTGGTTGCGCTCGCTTTCATATTTACACAGGATAAACATAAACACACTCCATAGGAAGCCCCAGATAGCCAGGCCAAGACAGAAAATGTTGAATTCAATATCACAACACTAATTAGAGAGGAAAACACACACACGGCATCTTTGAAGCTCAAATTACACACACAAAGACGCACCAGTGCGCACACACACAGGAGTCAGTATTTCATCTGCCTCCAGAGATTTCTGCTGCTGTGTCAGTGGGTTGAGAGAATCGTAGATAATGAAATGTGTGCGTGTGTGTGTGTGTGTGTGTGTGTGTGTGTGCACCACGGTCAGGGGGACAGACGAGGGAACAAGAGGTGACGTCCTACTCGAGGCTGAGTGGACAGACACCAGCCTCGTCGGGGAACATGTAATCTCATCAAGCAGACGCAGGGATGGATGCTGGAGATTTGGAAATCGATAGGCGAAAGAAAGGCTGCGGCGGGGCGCGGCGGGGAGTTGTGCGGTGTCACTAAAATCAGTTTATATTTTCTCGTCAATAACTCATCAAGAATCTCATCAAGAATTTTTGCTGTGCGGGAGAAAAACAACTCCAACAGAAAATGGGAGATATTTGAGAAGGAGAAGATGATTATTTACACTCGGTCCATCTCAGGTGCTGCAGAATGTAAATCTCCTCTGATTTGTGTGGATGCGTGTGTGAGAGACAGTGCGGGATCATCTCCTTTTTGTTGTTTTTTTCTCTTTTCTCTCAAACGACGCCCTTTTAGAAATACTTATTTTCACACATCTCAGAAGTCTAGAAATGGTTTCAAAATAGACAAACAAGCAGATAACGAGGCAGAGAAATGAGAAATGCAATTTTCGGTGTGATTATTTTGACATATTTTGAGTGATAAACCCCAAACTCATACCTTCATCAGACTTTTCCTTCTTCTCTGACATCTCCCACTGCGCTTCCTTTGAGGAGGGCTTATGCTGACAGACGTGGCACCTAAAATATCAGCGTAACCTTGTTTTGTAATGATCAAACCATCAGGGTTGCTGTGACATTGAAGTTTTAAGCTTAGATGACTCATTAAGAGGGAATACATTCAGTACACCTTATAATGACTTGTATTGTGTTTAGCTATTTAAATATTAGTCTGTGTTTTTTTTTTTTTTTATTCGAAATGCTCGAAGAAGTCTACAGCCAAATAAACTTTTGTATCAAAGTCAAATCTCTTTTATGGTAAAATAAGTTGTCAGGAAGCATGGCTTTTTACGGATTAATGGTTTTCAGCTCTTTTCAGTTTCCATAACAAATGCAAACAATGTCTGCGCCCAGCATCTTGAAAAAAAACCAAAGCACTTAAGCGTTTTTTGGAAAAGACTGAATGGGCTCTCAGTCCACAATAAATCAGATAGGCTTCCTGACAACGTAAATTATCCCATTTAAGCTCTGGCAGGTGCACTGCTACTATATAAGTGCATCAGATAAGTTAGCACATTGTAAAATAGTGCTGAAAAGCTGTAGAAGTGGATATCTCTGATGCTTTATTTACCCGGATCGACACTGCAGCTTGTCCCTGGGATCCCCCATGTTGTTCTCAGCAGGCAGGAAAGAGATGGTACCTTCATAGTAGTTGTGACTCAGAAAGGTTTTCACCCCTGGAACAAAACAACAAAGTGTGGGCCACAGGAAGCATGTCACTATGTTTTGTTTGTTGTGTTTCATTTAACTCAAATTATACATGACAAGACAATTAAAGAGTAAAATGCGACAAATTGTTGTTTGTCCATTTTAATTAATTTATTCTCTAGAGGCTGTTGTAGGTTTAACTCTGTGAAAACATATTTTAAGCAAAGTTTAGTGATTTAGTGATAGTATTTATTTATAAAAACTTTAAAGGAACCATAACATATATTTAGGTGAGTTTTATAATAGGTCATTGTGTAAAGGGTTTCTTTTCTTTTCGGATGAGCAGTTCTTACGCACACGTTTAGAACTTGTTGCTTTAATAATTATTCACATCTGTGCAGTTGGCCCCAGATCAATTTAGCTCAGTTTCATAACTTCTATGATAAGATTGATGCCTCTGTTTAAAGCACATTCCAGTACAATGTGTGCAAGTATTTCTGTGCAGCCGCAGCGGGAAGAGAAATCTTGGTGGTGTAGTGAGCCTGTTGGTGTTAGTGAGTCCCACTCCTGAGCGACACAAACACTTGCACCGATTCCACAGAGGCAGAGGCCCTGTGTTAGATTTATATCTTTAATCCTCCGAAGTCTGGACCCGGAGCAGGACCCGCAAGCTCAGGGATAAACTCCAGGTACCTTTACATTAAAAGAAGCTGCTTCGAGGTCAGTCAGCTCAGAGGTCAGTGAGCCAAATGTGTCGGTGGGCTTAGCATGAAAAGTCAGTGGAGTTTACAAAATGATGGCCCTCATACCTGACAGGTCATATCTGGCAGGACCCAGACATCTCTTCCTCTCGCTGTCTGTCAGTACGTCACCATAGAAACCGTAACCAAGCAACGACACCGAGTATCTGAGAAACTTGTCATTGTGGTGAACTGAACACACGTCCATCGGCTGGGAATCACCTGTTAAGAAACACCCAGTGAAGTAAAAAAAATAAATAAATAGTCACAACATATGCTTGATGAAACATGAAACTTGAACTAGTTGCTGTAATAGTCGCTCGACGGTTGTTCGTAGCTTCCTACACAACCCCGATGATGTCTCAAAAAATGAAAACAGCCGGCCCCCCTGACAAATAGTGTGCTGGAACTCCTCTATGCGTCTTTCATACACCGGTACTTACTCACCCACAATAATGTGTAAAGCAGAAGTAACTGGATCGTTGGTTCCCACAGTGGCAAAGCAGATACAATCAGTGGACCCTGTTGGATAAGAGGCACACGGGTCGATGGTCAGCCATATAGCTCTGGTATTGAAACGTTTAAAGACACTGCCACAATGAAAAATGCGGCCATCTGGTGATGCCCGGTCAGGCTATACTTGTGGAGATAAACTCTAATATCCACATGCTACATATAACATGCCTACAATGACTATAGCAGGTATAAAGTTTGCCATGTTCACCGTCTTAGTGAAGCATTAAAGTCTGAGTTGAATACAGGGGATCACCAAAGTGAATGTCTGGACAACATTTTTGCCAACCCATCTAGTAAATGTTGAGGTTTTTGTGCTGGATAAGTACGACTCTCTTTTTATAAGAAGTGTAGTTTCCTTATTTCCATGCAGTTTGTTGTTGCAGGGATGTGTTAACCTTCATGCCTGTTTTTGAAATACTGTCTCTTCCTCCATTGCTGAAGACAGGAAGTGAATCAGATGATTGATTTAGTCTCTCGTCTTTATGACATGACCGACTTTACTAATCCATAAATTACAGAGAGGGGTTTGGTTAGACTAACCAGTGAAATTTGTACAGACCTGCTGATACAATATCACTTGATATTAATCTGATTCATAGAGAGTTACTTTTTATTACTGGACTCTACAGAGCAGTCAACACATTAATATTAAAATGTCATGAATATTCTTCCAAGAACAATGGGCAGTTTTATGTGTTGCCGAACAGACTGTACAGGCATGTTGCGAGACTATATTGGCACGTGAATATGTAAATCCAATGTGTACATCTCTTATTCAAAGTTAAAATCAGTCAGGTTTTGGTCTTTGGTAGAGTTACATGTCTTTCAAAGCTGCAACCAAGTACGAAGAATTCAGTTGAATGATTTTATTAGGCAAAAGTATGGAGACGTTTCAGTCATAAAGTGAACTAATAGGATAGCTCCAGGCCCTGGGTTATCATCAGCTCTCTCCAGCCAACAAATGAAGGATAAGAGGCATCCCCTGCCTTGAGAGAATGTTTGATATTACATTTTTCAACTTGAGAGGTAATAAGACTCTATCTCTCTTTCTGTGCCACACGGCGTAATTTCAGACCTATCTGCCCTACTTTGATCATCTTCAAGTGGTGAAATGGACTTACTGCCACTGATAAAAGACCGAGAAAGTGAGGGAGAGAGGAGAGAACAGAGCGAAATCTAACTAGTGATGTTTTGAGCTGGCTCACAGAAGCGTGAGAGAGGAGATCAGGCCTGTCATTCAGCAGTGGACACACAGATGAGTATGAAGATGAGCACCCTCTCTCGCATTCTCTGACTTGCTCCTGCACTTTCTATGAATATCACTTATCTGGCCTTTGCTTCTTTTCCTCCGAGCTTTATAATCACATCCGAACACTTTCAATTGCTCCCGACAGCTCTGCACTGCCTGATATTTTGCTGAGCGTAAAAAAACTGTGACATATGCTATTTGACTCTTCTAAAGCTACACAGTAAAAGCCAACTGACTTTGAATGGATTTAAGTGGCGCACACAGATGTTCAATGATGTTCAGTCCTCAGATGTTCAATGTTTCATTCCCCTTAAGTTACTCAACCGCAGTAGCCTGTTGGCATATTTAGAAGAGAAAGCATAAACTGCCACAAAGCGTATCAGTTTTTATCTGCATCTTCCCCAAAACTGTCGCGCCAGTAAGATCATCGTGGCAGTGAAATCATCTTTATCTGAGGAACTACAATGAGGACTAGATGCTTTTTAGTGCTGCCCCAAAAAGGATATTTTTGTTGTCTGAATCCTCAGTATGTGAACGTATTTATAGCTGCACTAGTGACTGTATCTTACACGGTACGAGGGATCCTTTCCTGGCATTTTTTATATATATATATATAAACAAACTTCACAGTCAAAAGTCACTGCCCGAGCCCATTAATTCCTTTTGAAGATGTACATCTTTAGAAATAAAAAATAAAAGGATAAATAACTATTTGGAAGTTTTCAACCCTGCTGTCTTCACGTATCTGAAGTGACAAGAGTCCTTTATCCAGTCGTATGAAAAGATTAGACATCACACAACATTTTAATTAATCTGCGATTTGTGAAAAGGCAAAACAATCCAATCACGGTTGTTATTGCCAATTTTTAAACCCCTCTGCTCCTTTAAGCTGTGCACTAGATAGCCTCATATTGGTCTCCGTGCACTGTGTTTCTATCCTCATGAAAATTACAGTAATTTCAAAATGTCACACAGCACGTTTCCATTTATGGCACTTGGACTGATTGACCCCCTGCAGGCCCCTGGTGGGACCCCCTGCCAATATATACTAAAGTATCGGAGGGTATATAGTGTCAGAGGGCTGAATGAAATATACAGTGTCAGAGGGCTGAATGAAATATACATGTGGAATTTGTGACTGCAAGAATTCTTTGATGTGTCATTTAAGTGTATAATGGAGATTGATTTCCCACACGTCCCACTTTTGACAACTGTGAGAGACTTGTGAGTGTCTATCTTTTAATTCTTTAGCTTACAGCAGGTTGGTATCGAGGTTACTGCTCCCAGCCAAGAAACAGCATGCATATGCACTTCGGTTTTTGAAGAGATTAACCAGACATTAATTACTTGTTAAAGGTTCAATGTGGAATTCCGAGCCACCTGCTCTGAAGAAATATGGGGCAGCATTTCACCTCTAAACTGGGTCCATACAATCTCTAATGTTTATATTTTAGTTGTAGTAGTTTGGCATAATTATTGTATTCTAATTCAATCTTTATATTGTGTATTGCATTTACTCCTGTGTCAGTCAGTCAGCAGGGCAAGAATACCAAAATTCGACCAAACTGCTGAAACTGCCGTCTTATAATCTTCACGTGGGGTTGATCCATCTGTGTTTACTGGGTCACTAATGTTAACCGGGGGCTGTAGTCCATGTAACGTTACGTTAGTTTGTTTATTTGACTAAATCCAAAGTATCAGAAACTAGAAAACGACCCACATATTTGTCAAGTCTTCCTAGTGGCGGCGGAACATGGCTGTAATATTTACAAGAGTCAGGCAGCTGTACTTCTTCTCCCTCTGTACTGAGGCAGACTGGAGCTACACTGACTCACTATCACCTCTAGAGGAACAAGTGGTATTACACACTGGACGGAGCGCTGCTAGTCCGTTAGCATGCTAACTTCAGTAGCTCTCTCTGCAACACAACACACAGACGTCTTTGACATAACGTCAACACTTACCTCTCACTCTGTTGATAATGTTAGTTCATTGATTCACTTTTTTAAGTTTAAATTCTGGCAAATCTTACACACTGAACCTTTAATTGTTGAGCTTTCAAGGTGTTAGGCAGATTTGTTTTTACCTTTGGACAGAGCCAAGCTCGCTGTTTCCACCATGTTCCAGTCTTTATGAAAAGCTAAGCTAACTGGCAGCTGTCTGTAACTTCATTTTTATCATACAGACATGGGAGTGATATCATTCTTGATATTTCTATTATTTTAATTTGGAACATCGGTGTGGTGTTGATCTTCTCATCTCACTCTTTGCAAAACGAACTATACCTTTTAAAATTTCTTTAATATGATATTCAGACATAATTGTCTCCTTATGCACTGATGTGTTTTTGATATGATATAATAAGCAAAGCTCACCTGCAGGAATGATCCCTATGTGTAGAGAACACGGCACCAACTCAGCCTCTGCTTGGTTCTGGTCCACGCCGTTGTCCGTCTGCGTCCTGGTGATCAACCCGTGCAGGATCTCACTGAACATCCCATCTCCACCCACACACACCACCCTGGACAGACACATGATATCAATGTACACGAGTTTGACATGAGTTCTGTGATACATTTGAACTTTGTTGATAGTTACAAGTCACACAGGAAAACTGGGTGGATTCCACATAAGGAGTTCAATTACAAAAATGTTTTAAAATGATGAGAAAAGTACTACATAGCCAGAAAACCTCGACACCAATACCAGTGGGCAGCAGTGTAACAGTGAAATCATTCAATAAATAGGAATATCACACTGTGCCACCCAAAATTACATCTTTTTTAGGTCTATCCTAAAGTACAGAGTAAAAGCATAATGGACTCTAAACCTGCTCTGCTGGACTGAATATCTGATGAATAGTAGCTGGAGACGGAGGGGCACTCTGCTGGAAAACCTTTCACGTTATTGATGCCCTTTATGTTGAGCTATCAGCTGCAATTTACCCTCAACATGCTCCCTTTACTCACAGTTGTGAGCTGCTGCAGCATCATGTAGAATTTTTAAAAACACAAAACGTTTGTGAATTATGCGATTGATATCAAGATTTAGATTTATTGTAAGTGATTCTAGAGAACAGAATCAGCTACATGCCTAAAATGATCGTAAAATAGGGAAATTCTAATACACGTTACATCTGTTTTATTGCCTTTAGAGCTGAACTGCTGCTTTTGCTACAGTTGACAGTTCACTTGATTTTAATGGTATGTCTAAAGCATTGAGTAAGCATACCGGGAGTAAAAGATCGACTTTTTTCCCCCATTTCTCTGAAAGGACCTTTTGTGTATCTATAGGGACTGTAAATCCTCCACTACCCATTCCCCTCATGGAGTACCATAAGGATCTGTCCTGGGTACTTTACTATACTTTGTCTACAAGCTACCTTCAGGTCAAATATTTCAAAAGCATCGTTTCAGTTTTAAGTTCTGTGCAGATGGCTCTCAGATGAACTTCTCCATCGATTCAAATGATATCTTGCAACTAAGCCCACGACAGGTCTGTCTTATGGAAGTTACAAACTAGCTATCTCAGAACTTCCTCCAGTTAAACGATAAATCTTAAGTTTTTATGATTATAGGTTCAGACTCTACATGGTAACACTTAGGGTCCTTGTATTTAAACAATAAGCCTCGTTTCAGAAATCTCGGTGTCTCCTTTTATTACAAGCTTTATTTTTCATGTTCGCCTCAGGATGAATTGTAATCACTTTATTGATCCCTTAACTTTTTCTCTAGACCCACGATCGGGTCACAATGTTAACTTGGCCCACACTTCAATATGAGGTTAAAGGCAAAAAGTCCTAACGGAGAGAATAAAAAGCAGTAGGTCTTTGTTACAATACCAGCAAGTTTACTGATGTTTATCTGCTGATTGTTAGGAAATCCTGAACTAAAGAGAGTAACACTGATCTAAAGTTACGCCAGGTTACAGAACTCCAACTCTGTACAAGGAAATGCAGGTCAAGAACATCCAAATGAAAGTGGTTGAGTGTGAGAAACACACAGAGCTTTGTATCAATGATTACGGTCTGACACCACAGATTGCAGCAGGGATTCATAACAAACTCCTAAAATGCGATAATTGATACACAGCTCATGGGAGAGTCTCTCAAAAGCTATAATACAATATGGACAGACAAAAGGTCAGCACCATGTCACAGTGAAGAACCGGTGTTGAAAGCCTGAAAGCAGCAGCTCCCTAGCTTGAGTACTCACCCGTCATATTTATCTAGATTGGCCTCGGTTTTCAAGTGGTCTCTGGCATGATTGGCTCGCTCTGTAACTATGGAAACAAATCAAATGGCCAGTCAATGAAAGGGGAATTTACAGACAAAACAACTAGACTATATATGACCTGACTGCCACAAAAAGCATGCTATTACTGGAATTTTAAAATACCAGACAAGGAAAAGTGCTGCACATTTGGAACGTTCCCTGGACCAAGTCGTACAGATTAATGTTCAGAAAAAGCAAAGACACAGAGGCACAAAACAACCTGATTCATCTAGTGTATATTAGCCTGCAAAATGAGGCCTGGGCCCACCAAAAAAATATTTCAACAGTAAATCTGTTTTTCAGGCATATAATACCAACACAATTACAATCCTGCAATTCCCATCAGCTGTAGGAAGCCCAGAGTGAATAGTATTCACATTGATGGACCATCAATACCCCAGACTATGTGAAGGTGTAGCAAACACTTATTGAATAATAGATCTGTTTGGATACCCAAGCTTATCAACTATCACAGCTTCTATTAAGGTGGTGGCATGATTAATGGCACGATAAGCCAAATCATATCCTTGGAAGCCTCTTCGGCCCCTTCGAGAGGCCACAGTGGCAGTGGAGATCTATTTACCGTCGATCAAGACTTATTTTTTTATTTAAATGTTAAGGAAAGCTAGTGATAGGGATCTACCAATCACGTTGGTCGAGATGCAGGCGCAGCCAAACAGTGGAGCCACCTTCTGCTCGTAAATACTCATCCCGCGCCGCTTTCCCCCGTATGGATTGATGTACACCAGAAGGCTCTTTGGTCGGTTGGCTGCAAAGTGAGGGAGGGGTATGAGAAGTCATTAAAAAGGCTCAGTGTTTATCTTTTTTTTTTTTCCTTACAAATGTGTAACTGACAGCAGCTTGATGAAGTTTTCATTAACCAGAGACCTTTCTCAAAATGCTCAGTCAAACTGACTGGTCCCCAAAACACGCGGCTCAAGAAATAAATGGTGTGTCTACTGACTATGGGAGGAGTACAATTCAGAGGTGCTGCATCATTTGGTGATAAACCTACAAAGTGCTGCATTGGAGAATACTAAATGGCTTGTTTATGGATGTTGTGGAAGACTGCATTTAGGACAACAAACGGAGATACAGCAGCTGCTCCAATTGAAAATGAATGGATTGGGATCAAGAGTTAAATGAGCACAAAGAAATATAGAGTGCAATATTGTTTGGCAATAAGACAAACGTTCCATTAGATTACATAAATGGGTTGTCCATGGGTGATGTAAAGGAGCACTGTGGAGGAGACTAACACTGTTGGAACACACTAAGGCTTCATCTTCACAATGAATGTAGTTAATTTCCTTGAATTGATTCATCCTGCCAGCCAAAATAGGGCCAAGTATGGCTTAAAACTAAATGGGTTAAAACTATCTTACACTCTAATTTCCACATGCTAGTTACACAATAAATCCTGTAAAACTCAATAGTGTAATCACTTTGCAATAACATTAGTGTAAAGCACTGTATTTTTCCCTCAATGAGGTCGAAAAATGTTGTACAGCTTAATATGTTGTGACTGATTGCGTAATAAAAAAATATTCTGGTCATGTAATATGTTAATTCCTCATTGGAAAACAAATTAAATTCCTTACTTATTAAAGATGGTGCAAAGGTTGCCATGGATGATGTGTGAAAGCCGGATATAAACAACAATACAGACATCCTCTTCGTACTTCATGTCCAAGCGAGCCGAAGATATTTTTATATTTTTTGTACACTCTTTTAATGTTTGTAAAACCACAATTTTATCAGACCATTGGCTATTGCTGGCTCCATTCTTTATGTCTGTGCCTGTGAGGTACTGTCTAGAAGAGAAATGCAGGAGGACAACCTCTATTGTAGGTTTGCCTCTGGGCTCTCCTGAGGCCATTGATACCAGTGAAAAGAATGAAATGTTTTTTTTATGGACAATAATATTCAGTTTCTTAGCAGTCTGGTTAAGAAGTAGAAGAGCTCATTTAGCAATAAGTCTTGTCTTGAATGCTTTAATGATCTACCGTTTGGTCTGAAACGGAAATATTTACAGAATATGCCCTGTGGAACAATCTTTATTATTACAATATCCCGGTATTTATGATATTAATCTTGAAACTGATTTCGATCATTTCCCTTGTGTTTGCCTCAAACACTATTGATATAGCTTACAATAAAATCCTCAGGGTTTCAGAGGTTTTCCTTGGGCGCTACAGTAACTTATGTTAGGACTGTACGGCGGTGTCCCAATGAAGTAGTACATAAACCACTCAGAAAAAAGATTGCATTGCATATCCCTTGTGCACATTGCTGACAGCTACTGAAATTGCTTGAGAGATAAAAAAAAAAAATCTGATTCTCACAGGACACCTGTGAACAACATCCGACAGTCCAATCTTAGCCTGAAAAAAGACAAGTAGCGATTTCTAAATCCATTAAAAAAACAAGACTTAATGTTTGCACCAAACATTCCCAAAATGAATTAGCTTTACTAAAACTGCTACTTTCACGTAACAAATGTGCTCCTAAATACACTTTTCCTACAGTTATATTTGCCCTTTGGCTCTGTGTAGTGCAGCTTAATGACATTTGTACTCTAATTTGTATTCGAAATCTGGCTTAGTGAGTACGAGAACAAATACGTGGCATTTTTATGGCTCCTAGTAAACTGATTCTGATTAACAGATGTGGTAATGTACTTTTAACTTGGAGAGCATCATTAAACAGTACGTACTGAGTAATGACAGTTGCTCATTGATAACTTGGATCCACTGCTCGCAGAGTTCCTGGTTGGCAGAGTGGAAAGTGACATCACTACACCGCCACTGGTGCTGCCTTGTTCTTCTAACGTAGGAAACTGTAGAGGAACAAAACAATAGGAAGGCTTGAGGGAAAAAAAGAATATGCCTTGGCATAATGTGATCGTTTATATTTGTCACAAGTGTTCTCAGTGTCAATGGCTAACATTTTACATTCCACAAAGACATTTTAGGTCTAGTCTGCCGATGGACACACACAGTTAGACCTAGAATTGAAAAAGAGTATCAACAGAAGAAAGATGGTACCACCAAAACAAGAAAATTCCTGATCTGATTTCAGGAGATAACACCAAATAAGATAAATAAAGCCGTACCTTCCCAGATATTAATCACTGGGAAACACCCATCATAGTTTGTGAAGTTTGGGGAGTATTTCTGGGCATAACGCTTTGAAGGCGACTACTTTCAGTACTACCTGGCTTTGCTACGGGGGAGACTTGGCCTAAGAATGAACGCTGGCTTTACCCTTACCAGCCAGGTCAATCACATATGTGAATGAGCAAGAATTGAGTGCAAGTGAGAAGTGAAGAAGAAGAAGTCAGTTAAGTAAAACAGGGCTCCGCTGATAGTCAGACAAAAAGTAGAGTCGCATAATATTCTGCTAGGAACATTGCTGAAATATTTACATTAAGGAGCAGAAAAATCACTCGCTAAGCACTTTGACAGCAGATTCACTCACTAAGCATTTCAAAGTCAAATTATCACACTAAGCATTCTTTTCATCAGATAGAAAAGTTAACTTCTCAGGCAAGTTCTTCAGTCCAAATCACTTACAGTACCTCATACTCTCAGTGGGGTAGGCGAAGAGACGTTTAGAGTGGGTGCAAAATCATCCTTTAACAAGTTACATAATCAGGATGCAAGTAATGGGACGTGTCTTTGAAGCCAAGTTTCCACAGATCGTAGGAATGCAGTCGTGTCAGGCTCGACACACTCTAATGCCAGTAAAAGCTCACATTAGGGAAGTAATTTTTCACATTTGGCTCTGATAAATAATGTAAATCCGATCTTGTTTGGATAAAATCTAATGGCTCAAAATTATGCATTAGCCTATAAGTCACTGGCATGCTGCCATCTTAGACCCAGTCGGCTCAGCTGTGAGGGACTCTTTTGTTAATGCATTACCTTCAGACTGTGGAGCTGTCTACAGACTTATTTTCAGCGTCATCACTTGTTATTGGTGGAGTTGAATATAGGCTTTTGGCACACTGATCCGAAATGTAACCGTGATGTGGCGTTAACCTACTATAGTAAAGGGAAAGTGACGGTGATCTAAACTGGCTACAGGCATTAAATTGAGTATTGCATTAATACTCGACGATGGAGTATAGCATGAAAAATGAGATATCCTGTCTTTTAGTCTCTTATATGGGTCAACCCACAAAAGCTGGATCCAACACTTCCCACAATGCAACTTTTTTTTCCTCAGACTTGACAAAACTACAGAGCCACAGAAGAAGTTATACATCTGTTTTCAGAGGCCGAGTAGAACTCCCTGTGGCAAGCAAATTGACTTAGACATATACAATCTGTGGATCAGTGTATACGTTGTACCTGTGAATGCATGGGGACACAGTTGGGAGTGCTGCTTCGCTTTGGTCTGACTCCTCCTGGTCTTTGTGTCGTCTTGGTCCTCATCTTTGGTCTCGCGGACAGCCACTATTTCACACACCTGAACGGCATGGCTGTGTGCTGGAGAGACACAAATACAAATGTTATTCCGTTAACCGCATGTTAACCGCTCTTTTGATAGCACTGTTAGTCTGTGCAATACGGTCTCACATCATTCATCATTGTTGTTAAAAAGGTCATTAAAGCTGCAATATTCAATATTTTTATAATAACGATGGATCACGTCATCATGTGTAATGTGAAAGGGGTCGCAAACCCACAAACGATTATCACCCAACTTTGCAGTTCCCCTCAGCTCTGCGGAGCTTGTTTCAGATCGTTGTTTTGGTTTTATGGCCCACAACTTTTACTGTTTATCGTTTTGGTTCAGTCTCACCAAACTCACCCGCCTCATTTCCAGATGTAGGAGGCAGCTGTTTCAGTGAAAAAGCTCCAATAAACCCACTATACGCTTTCTGCCCAAAACCAAATGGCACACAGATAAAGTCAGCAACTAGCTAATAAAGTTGAGCATTTAGCAGCAAAAAGAGTCAGATATATCGCTCAGGATTTGGTGGACACCAAAAAAACAGTACAGGAAATGAAAATTTAAGCAAGTTTAGATTTCCCCTTTTAAAATTCAACAGCCTCATCCATTCAGTGACAAAGAATTTAGAATGGCAGCTTACCTTTAATTTCACAAACCGTAAAATTAATGGGAGGAAAAACACAGCCATATCCAAGAGAGCGGGTGGGTGTATGGGAAGGAACTGCATTTTCTCGTTTTTTTCCCCATGGGAACAGGATTCAGGCTGCTAGTTTAAAAGGACTTTGGGATGAAAGCTCTGGCAGCGTTTGAATGGATTGTTCATTAACAGAATTTGTCGAGTATGGTAGGATGTGGGACCGTTGCCCTAAAGAGTTGCTAAGTGACGACAAAGAATTGAATATCTATTAATTTACTGTGTTTTTTTTTAGGCAATGAAATCATTAAATGATCGTTTAGCACCCATGACGTGGATGTAAAAAAGTCCAACTCAATGCTAGGAAGGTGATGCCTAAATATCCTACACTAGACCTCACAATATCATTATTTTTTTTCCGTTTCTATATTCTATATTCAAGCATTCAAGCACAAAAGGTGGCTACGCTACTAACGGAACAAATTCAAATGTGCACTTCTGTACTAGGAAATGAAAATATTACGTGCAATGAGTTTAACTGACCTCTTCAACTGCATCACATACTGTACAGGCATTCCACCCTCTCCTACAAATGTATTCAGCTGATATGGTGAAATGCATGGGAGGGAGGCATGACATATTATTTCTCTCCTGGGGGAATAGGATTTCATTTCTTTCTCAAATAAAGATGATGTGCCATGCAGGCATGAATAACTTTATGGCCATCGATATTCACACTTTGACAAATAGGAAGAGTTATGGCCATACGGGTAATAGCTTTATTCCAGAAAAGAAAAAAAAAAAAAAAGAAAAAAAAAAAAAAAAAAAAAAAAAAAAAAAAAAAAAAAAAAAAAAAAGAAATGAGGGGTTTCATTCCAACTATTTGAAAAATGGCACCTAGTCCTCTGCCAAAGTCATTGTTGGTGTTGAATTAAAATATATGATATTGGATTATCGAAAGTTACTGTGACTTACACATTCCATCCATTTTCTAAACTACTTATCCTGTACAGGGTCACAGGGGGCCGGACACTATCCCAACACTGGGTCACCCATGTACAATTCATATTTTGAGTTTTTGATTCACCTGACCTGCATGTCTTCGGACTGAGCGAAGAAACCAGAAAATCCAGAGGAAACAAGCACATGTGAGCAGATTCAGACCCTAGAATTGAGGGGACACTGCTAACTACAGAGAACTTGTGACATACTGTATATTTAAAAAATTATTCAGGATCAGCAACTGTAACTTTGAGGTTCTGGGTAACTAGATCCATCAAAGGTTTAAGACATTTTGTAAAAGAAAAGGACACATCAGGATTTAATAAGCAGCCAGCCGGCTCATTACTCGTTACAAAAAAAAAAAGTAATCATTAAATTACTGTAATGCTTACTTTGTAATGTGATACTACCCAATACCCTACTGTTCATAAGCAATACAATGCAGTTACATTTAAAGAGTTTTGCTACTGCAGCCTTACTTGGTATGACCAGTAGCTTATGGCGGCTAAGGTTAGCTTACGTTAGCATTATTTCTATCTAGAGGTTGCTGACATAACTGATTCTCTTTGCAGACGTTATGTCTCCCGTCTTCATGTGCTACGGTTACACCATGTTTTAACAATTAAGTCCCATATGAGGCCGTAGCAGTGGCTACTGGTCAGTAAAAGTTACATAGGCTTGCTTTAAAGCTTTTCCTCAGGAAGCCTACTATAAGCCTTTTCACAGCAGATATTTTGACTTGTCTTATTAAGAAAAGCAAACAGGTTACTAATGACATTAACAATGGCTTTGTTCTATTCAAGTGTCCCAGTAAGCCATGACAGCGTGACAATGAGCCTGCATGCACAATACCAGAACCCTGAAGCTTCAGCGGCTAAATGCAAATCATCATTTGTTTTATTCAGACCTGTGCATGTCCTTATGTGACGTACAGTAAGTCTACTTTTACAGTTGTTTCTGATCAGATAGTTGGACTCATCACTGAGACGTACTGACAAAATGGACCCGTTGAATTGAGGATGAGGTTCTAACGTCAAAAATCATTTCACGCAAGCGTACGCAGACAAGCAAAAACAGATCATCTCTGGTAAAATCTTGCATAGTGACTATGCATAATACGTTAATAGTGACAACCACTGCAGTGGGAATGAACCCATGATTACTTCATTTAGTTTTGAGATAATTCAACATGAGATCTTGCATTTGCCGTTCGTTTCATATCCAAGCACCAAACCTGTGCCCGACTTGTGCCAAAACATTCAGTGGAATATATAAGAATATTTTATCTCGTATCTTACACATTTACATGTTTGTTATCTTAAGCTCCCTGGCTTACGGTCAAATCCAAAAAATGAAAAATGCATGAAATATTTTCTCTGCGTTAGCCTGGTGGGCAAATCAACTTCTGTCGAAAACAAAAAGCTAACATTCATCATCGAGTCAGTACAGGCGGTTTCTCTCTCTCTCTCTCTCTCTCAGCCGGTCTTTTGAACAACTTTGTCAAATTAACCCCAGAAGCAAGCACAAAGCCAACAATCCCAGTGAACTGTGTTAGGGAAGGAACTGGAAACAATAGCTGACATTCCCACATTCTAACACTGCTCCAATAACCCTGCCACACACACAATCACAGAGGCATTAACACACACACGCTCAAGTACACAATAATCCCATCACCACACACAGAACACATACCCACACACATATTCCCTACTTTTTTAGCTCAATGCAGTCCCTAAACTACATGCTAAGCCCTCGGCCATACAAGGCAAATCCTCTCTGCTTTGCTCTGACATACTTTTGCTCTTTGTGCTCGAAAAGAATCTTAGCACTGGCATTCAGCCAGTGTGCTGCCTATTCATACCACAGGGCTCAGTGCGTTACTGTGAGCCGAAGAGGTCTGCTACCTGCAAAAAGTCAACTTTTCAGGAACTGGGCGGGGGTTATTTTTTTCTAATGTCTGGAACTAGCTCTGCACTTGGAAGAAAGGATCCAAATGTTTTTTGTTGTTGCTGCAAAGTTACAATTATAACTAAGAAACGTGGTGGCAACCAAGCCAATACTGGACATTTGTGCTATTTCATCCATCTAGTTACTTCAAATGAAAAACTTGGATGTGACAATGAGGTGCAAGAGGACAAGCCCACGAGCAGAGCAACCTAGATATATAGCTCAAAATTAAAAACAAACGTCAATATTGTCTCTTCAACAATATTCAAGGAAGTGATTAGTGTGACCTGGAGCGTGCCGTTAGTGTTACTGACTCATGATCCTCGGCAGAGCACACAGTAAACACTTGAGGCTGCCAAGTCATATTGATATCAATGTTTTCATAGAAAGCCAGACTTTTAAATATGTGAGTCGTAAAGAAATTAATAAAACTTTTATCTCCTGGCGTGCCAAAAGTATTCATGAATACATGATTAATAAGATTTATGATTCAAACTGACATATCTAAACCCCTGAGGCATGGCAAAAATGTTTTATTACAAAACACAAAGCTACTTTTGCTTGGGCCGAATAATTATTACATTAACTATCAATGTCCACTTGAATTTCACTGGAGGATTAGCCTAGATACAAGCTGGTTACCTACAGATAAGAATAGTGGGGCAGATATCATTTTAAAGGAATAGTTCAACATCATTACAAGTGAAGACTGTCCGTATTGGTAAATATGTAGCTAAAGCCAGCAGCTGGTTAACTTATCTTAGCATACATACTGGAAACAAGGGCAAACAGCTAGCTGTCCAAAAGAACTAAATCCACTGCACCCGGCCAAGAAATGGTCCCACACATAAAACCACAATATGTTGTTTTTACACTTTTCCCCAAAAATGTCAACAACAATGTCAAACAACCCGTGAAGTTTCAATTCATGCTCCAGGTTCCCCACCTGAGAGGTTCAAGTAGTATCCATGCCATGGAAATAAGGCCATGTTCAAAGAGACGATCACACGGGATGAGAACAAGGAGCAGCATAGAGAAGGACATCCCTGGCATGTGCAACTATCAATGTGCAAGACAGGGAATGGACCTCAAATTCTGGCAATGGCAGTGCGTTGCTTTGCCCATAGTGTGAATGTAATCCCCAACTCTGGCATTGTTAGTGCCTCTACTGAGCCAGAAACATCCAAGTCCTCAGGGTCCAGGGTGCTACTGGTTTCCATTCTAACCACATGAGATGGATTAACACCTGCACTGTTGTAATCTCTTAAAAGGCCAGGAGCAGTTTGAAGATTTTCACACAATCTGTGAATGTGTATTTCACGTGATTGTATGCTCTAAACCCTTTTGGCTTGTGACTTGTGAGAAATGTGGCTTTTTACAGGTTGCATAGACCAGTTTAACAAAGGATTTAATATTCCCTCTCAGAGGCCTATAGATAAAAAAAATATACAGTAATTCAGAAGAAAAAATAATACTCTGTTCTATCATTCCAACTAAATGCTACATGTGACAATGTAAGCGTGAGCAACCTGCATTCGTAGTCTTTTGTTTAAGAGTATCATTACGTGAAGAACAAAGGTGTGAAGTTTAAAATCAGTGAAGTGGAACTTTAACTATCTAGAGGGCTAAAAATACAGCAGTACTCGACGGGTGTTGAGAGCCACTGGTCTTGGCAATAATTGTACCCTTTAACAATGGAACAAAGATGATCTTTCAGTTCATATAATGGAGCTTGGGAGGTCAGTTAAATGCAGCTTTGATTGCGGTGATCCATTGAAATAACTTTTGCCTTTTTAAATGCTGGTGCGATCGGGCCTTTATGAGTTCAAGCCGGAAGCACCTCTGCAGGGGGTTTAACGTCAGTCTCTGTGCTGGGGAGTTTGTACCTTTTTCCCTGTGACAATTGATGAGCAACCTGAACTGACTTTCGTAGCAGTACCTTAAAGGGAGAGTTCACCCCAAAATCAAAACAACTTTCTTTTTCTCTCATCAATCTAGATTATTTTGGTGCGAGTTGCGAGAGTTGGAGATATTGCCCAGAGACATGTCTGCCTTCTCTTCAATATAAAGGAACTAGATGGCAACTCCACAGCAATGGCTTTTTTCCAGAAAATAAAAAATACATAAACTAATCCACACACCATATTAGGAGCAGTTTCATGCACGGACTACTTTATTTCTACCCAGTTACACCCGCCGACCATATATATACAGTCATGAACGAATGAGGGTGAACTGTCCCTTTAATCTTTGTACAATCTGTGAAACAACATTTGAACTGGATTCATGATGCTGCTCATGATGCTTCCCTAAAAACTGTGTGGCATCCCACCTGTCAGTATTCTGAAGATACTGGTGTCCTACACAGTGCCTCACGTCAACATCACGTCTGTGAATGCCTCGTCAAACGTGCCTTTTCTCTCACCAGCCCAAAATGAGGAAGTGTATGATAGATTTGGAGATGATCTTACAGGATTTGATCTTAACTCGGTATAGCCGATGCATTTATGTATGTGTGGACAAGAGATTTTGTGTTTGTGTAAGATATCTGTGACAGCACAGAGCCTGGCCTCACCTTCTTCAAGTCCTCTGACAACAACAAGCTGTCATCATATTCATATTCTGCTGTTGTTCTCTGCACCCCTCCCTTTACACAGTGGATCAGTATGTAATCCCTTTATTGTGACTGAGGTTTGGCATGAGGACAAGCCAGCGCAAGCTTAAGGAAATGCTTGCGTTCGTAGGTGTCCCCACACTATTTATGCAGCTTTTTATGTCATTCCTGTTGTGCTTGCACATAATGCATTCCAAGTGGCATGCAACACGGGTGCAAGAGAGGGACAAAGATTTAACCAAGGGTGTGAAACTGATTTAACTGTTTATGTTATTGGGTGATGCAACATAATATTTAAGCGTTTTTGACCCATGCTGCATATTTGCTACAGATGGGTCAGTGTGTGCAAGAGTTTTACAGCAATATAATAAAAAAAACATGTTATCAAACCAGGCGAAGGTCCTACCATGGAGAGGATAGCACTTTGTCACTGAACCACACCAACACATCATCCAGGTCATCGATTCATTGTGTAATTAGCTTTAGAGGTCAGACTATTTACTCCTATTGACCCAAGCTGCAGGTAAGTAAATACAATCTATGTAATGAAAGGTTCTGTATTGCTGCCAGTAATGCAGTATACAACGCAGTTTACCCAGTCTCCAGCTGTTGTTTTCTGGCAGTGTTTATTTCTCCGTATCTCTCTCCCTCCCTCTGCAGCCATCTCTCAACGCACAGACAGGGATGTGCATTGAGCACCCGCTTTAGATTACAAAGCACAGATCGGCCTGGGTACACATGGCAGTGAGCTGTCAAACGAGACGTGGATTTTCTCCCAGGCACAATGGGTTTGTTAAGCCAAGGCAAACAGATGGAGAAGGACCGAGAAGTTGGAAGGTATAACAGGAGACTAGGGGTGCAATGGTACGGCTAGATCGCTACATATGCAGAAAGCACCAGTCAATGCACGTTATTATTTTCAATATAAAATGCTAACTTAATTTTTTTTGTGACCTTCATTTTCTGGAACAAACATAAAATACTCTGGATCTCAATTTTCATGTGCTGCGTTTGGATCTTTAGCCACACATGCAGCATGGCTCTAAGGATGGCAACGTCATTCAATTTGACCACCACTTTGGTTCACAGTGAAATATCTCAGCAAGACCAACATCATTTTGCCTAATACTTTGGTTTAAGAATACACACCGGCGAAACTACTGACGTCCCCATCAGCCTCAGCTGTACGTTGTGTTAAATGCCAATAATCAATGCTTTAGACGCCAAACTAAGATGGTGACAGTTGTAAATATCATAGCAGTCAAACAGCATGTCATCGGGAGCATGCTGATGTTAGCATTTAGCTATAAGTCTACGTTCAGTGTGACAGCATGGCTGTAGTCTTCTTTTTCAAAAACTACTTAGTACTTTAGTTCTAGGATTCACTGATGCACAATAAATCCTGTAGCTTTGTTTTGCTTCTTTACTTGTTGTAGCTGGATTTTGTTATGGGATTTTATTACAGAGGAAAATCTGTGAAGCTGATACCCTATCCCAGCATGATTTTCGATACTTCCTGTACTGCTATAAGTGAATCCCAGACTGTAACACGTTGGATCTGTATTCAGCTAAGTAAATATGTAACACCCCCCCCAAGTTCCAAGACAGACATCTAGACTTAGAGGGCCTGAGGAAGCACTATTCGCTAAGCATAGCGATTTGGGAAGTGGAGATGCTCTCTCAAGCATATGCAGTGGTTTAGTCAAGATTTTCCTCCAAGATGGGAACATGCATTGCATAAGAGGACTCGGGCATTATGTGGACATAGGATTTACTCTCGGTTCAGAGGCCATGGCACCTCAGTGACTGGATTTTGTTTGTGTGCGAGAGTGAGTCTGTGGGTAAACAAACAGTCCTGACTAGGATACCCTGCCTTGGTATCTACTTGGCACATCTGACTGACAGATGCTCTGATTCGAACAAATCCACTTAAATGTCAAGAGGTAACATCCACTAATGTTGTGCAAACCAAAGCATCAAGACCAGAGTGGTATTTACTGCTCATATGAATTCATTGTGGCTTTTATTGGCACTTGTGTCAGTTTGATGTTAAATTTGGGTCAGAAAAATGGAAAATACGAGCGAGAAGAAGACCTGTTAAATCTGAGCCACGCTGCATGACTTTCTGCCATCAGCTGGGAATAACTTCTTCTGTCTTCTCAGTGCTGCGGATGATTCAGATTCTTCTTAACTTCTAAAATATAACATTTGTACAAAATAACATGCCAACTTCTATCTATTATATTTTCCTAATATCCCTGCTTGCTTTGTCACTTTTTTTTTTCATTTTCAATAGAACTAAATTGGAAAATGATGTAAGTGTCAAAGAAAAATAATACATCCTACTCCTGACTTACTTATTCATTTGCATTATTTCTGAGCCAGTGACCTAACAACCCTGCATACTCCAGAAGAAACATCTTCTTTTTTTTTTATTTTTAATTGGTGAAAAATTTCACAAATTAAGTCAAGACAGCTGCAACATTTTACAGCTTGAAATGTAGGTTAAAGACACAGAGAAAGAACTGCACAGAGAGGGAAGTGTGCAGTCCATGATGTTGCTCAACAACATGTGAGTCCAGAAATAGAGCATTTCTGTGTGTGTGTATCTGCAAAGACGTTTTGTGTACACCTCTAACAGTCACTGATTAACTAGACTTTATTGACTGCTAATGGCAACCACACTCCATTCAAAGATTGCATGTATAAAGATAGATATAATATGCCACTTTAGTTTGATTAAGCATTAACAGTCTTTTGACTTTCTCCTAAAGAATGTGACTCTATGGTGTTTGATATCGGACTAACTGGATATCCATTACTGGCAAAGTGTCCTTGTTTGATTCCTAACTCCAGGGTAAACACACTTCCTCTTGTCACAGTGATCACTGGTGTAGCCGTGTTGAACATTGACTCAATAAATGGAAGTTTTTATGGCAGGTTATTATAGGGCACTTGATACCACTTTGAGGAAGGTCAATGGCCAGGTTTAAAGTGTGCCGTGCCGGCTGTAATAACTTCACTCTATATGGTACAGTAATTGCAGACCAGGGAACTCATCTGGATGAACAAACATTAGCCTCAGGAGGTTATAAGGACGGCTGGATTAAGTGAAAGTTGTCTGATGCAAAATAATGGAAAGGGACAAAAATTGTAGCGCTGGTTGACAATCACAGTTACAATACGGAGAATTTAAAAGGCACAGACCGACCATCTCACTTCACCGTGGACTGGGTTGCACCAACTGCACTATCTTAAATGTGAAATATTTAGTATGTTCTTAGTAACCGCTAGCTAGTTTCACACAATTGATTTACTAAATCACCATTCAAATTTAACAAATGTTTTTGCTAGTTAACCGATGTAGGTAGCAAAGTTATACATAATTAATTTTGCAGTCCTTTGTAAATGTATGTATAAAGTTAAAAGTAAAAAAAATATATACTGTAATTTAAACTATGAAGTGTTATTTGTGTAATATGTACTTTAAAGTCTAACAGCATTTTGATTAAGTGTTAAGACAAACGTGCCAACCAAATTCCACATTTGACCTCTTTTGCTCTTCACGCTAAATGGGCATTAGCGAGCTAGCTTAGCATTAGTTTTGTCCATTAGCCCAACTAGCTGGGAAACAGTTACACCTGGCAGTTGGTGTGTGTTAGTTTTAACTGTGTGATAAAAACAGACCGCAAAGTGAAATAATATTTTTTTACATGGCAAGTCAGACCAGTTCAGTTGACGTCTCAAATCGCACTGTTCTTGTTTTGGCCAACAGAGGGAGCTGCTCCACTTATTGTTGGAATTCCAAAATGATCCCTTTTCTTCTACTATTCTTCTTCTACTAACTACATGCTCGTGCTAGCTTTAGAGAAAACGGATGTGGAAAACTCGGCCAGAAAAGTGAATCCACATCATCAACAAAAACGTCTTTTCAATCCAGGTAAGTTTACAATCATTTGAGATGCTAGCTAATGATGTTATAATGTCACAATTTCTTATATGGATATACGATTGGCTCTATTGTCAAGACTGGACAGGAAGAAGAGTGTAGGAGATAGGAGGAAATGAAAAGATGTAAATGTATTATTCCAAACAACGTTTTTGAGATAAAATACAAAAAACGAGTATTTGATCTAATGGTGTACTATTTATTATATATTGAAGATTGGAGAGGAAGGAGAAGAGAGTGAGAAGGAGAAATGAAGGGAGAGTGAAGCAAGGAGAGTGTAGAAGAGTAGTTAGACGAGAAAGTTGGGGACATTTTCGAGAAAAGAGGACGAGAGAGAATGGAGGAGAAGAAAAAACGAAGAGGCAAGAGGAGAGTGAAGAGCAGATAGAGGGGGCGCAATGGCATTTTAATGACAACATGATGAGAGAATTTCCATTTATGACGCCGAGGTCAGGACGATCGAATGTGTCACTGCAGCCTTTGTAATGTTCTTTTTCAATTGGCAGCGGAGGAAGAATGGCGATCTCATCATCATCTTGTGTCTTTATTAAGCCCTTAAGTATTTCACAAATAATACTATTGTCTCTTTTTATTTTATTTTACTCCTGTTCCATCTGGTCTTATTCCACCCGGACTACCAGGACCCCTGAATGGCTGTTCAGATCGGACAGTTCCGTCTCGTCTGGAGTGTTTCTGTAATACACTTGTTTTCTCCGTCCGTCACAGTGTGCGTGTTAAATGTACGGTATTGAACCATTGTAGTTTGACCATTTTCTTTATTGTTTGTCCCATAGTTTGCCATAACTTACTCGCCATGTTACTGTAAACTATGATCGTCTGACACGGTTTACAAAGTTACTGAGTTAGGTCCCAGTTTTATCAGTCAGCCTGCAAAATAGTTTATTACAGCACAACAGGTGCCAAGTTCAAAATACATGAAACCGGAATTACATTTATGTCATAGATTGGTTATTTTAAGGATTTTCAACAGGCCAATTTCTGACCAATAAGACTTCTGCGAGTATACGCTGCTCCTTCGTAGACGCTCCAGAGAAAATTAATGTTTTTTATTTGGCCCGCTTTCATTTGTGCACTGAGAAAATGAACCAGACTAAATATAAAAAATAAAATAAAAAAGAGCACCAACTTCACTCTGATTCGTACGGGCTTGTGAACCTGAGGGTAACAACTGATCTCCAGCCTACATGAGAACTATCCTGTGTGGTACAAACGGTTTCATTTAGAAATCCACGTAAACATCAACTAGGCTAAGTTTGAACTTATGAAGAGCAACAAACTCCTCATTTGGAGAATCCAGTTAGAAAACATGAAATGGATGAACAGGAATCCTCACTGTTGTCCACTTTTTTTTTGTTGTTGCTCTAATTTGAGAGAAGTTCATACCTGGGTCCATACTGTATGTTCGGAGTAAATTCTGACTCCTTTTGCCTCAAAACCTGCGGTTAGTTTTGGCTGGGGCCTAAAAAGCTGACATTTTGTAGATGTTCTCAAAAGTCGCTTAGAGAGAAATCCCCTGTCATGAGATTCAATGAGAAAGAATGAATGAACCAGTCGCCCCCTTCTAGTGTTTGCTTGTAAGAAACAAGAGCCTCCTAATTATCTCGGACTGAAAACCCACGTGTGTGTGACCTGCTCTTGTCAGTGTACAGACCCCAACTACAGGAGCTACATGACCTGACTGTTGCCCCTCAACATGTGCATGATCCTGATAAGCAGACAGCTGCTCCAGACTTTCTTTTTTGCATGGGTGACGATGGTTACTGAAGGCAAATGATTTACATGAGGAACATATACTTAATTACAACTGAACAACATTGATTACTTTCTAAAAAAAATATATTTATACCTTTGGTGTTGATTTGATTGACATAGTTTGTGTAAATATGTATTATTCTACCAGGATTAGTTGGGCAGTTTGGCATATATTTCTTGAGTTTTAAGACATGAGCTGTTTTACGTGGATTTATGACAAAGTTATCAAACTAATTCACTTGTGCATGTTAGACTTACCTGTGCCAGCACTGTTGCTGATGCCAGAGCTTCGGTTTCTGCTCCTCTCAATTTCCTTCCATGCCAAAACGCTGCAGTTCAAAGCAACTTCTACCTGTCTGTGCTTGTGAAGAAGCTTCGAGAATAGTAATCTGCTTTGTTTTTCCATAATATCGCTCAGACGTGTCAGTAGTTACGCTGTCGTCCGATGATTCTCATTGGAACTTCGTACCGGCCCGCATATCAAAACGATGTTGGGCGTCTGAAGAGTTTTGAGTCAAGTGTCGGCCGGCCCGTGCTGTCAGGAGAGGGACTTAAAACAAAGATCGTGTATGAGAAAGACGATTCGCTCAGTTGTAAAAAAATAAAATAAAAAATGAATAGCCTACTTTCCATATTGTCTCGTCCAACAAACATGCGATGAAAATAATATCATACATGACATTGCCTGCATTTATGGTGCATATCAGGCCTGCAGTATGCAACTTATGTTGGCCTGAAAATTTAAATCTGTTTGTTTTTATTTCAACCCATTTTTGACGGTTTCAACTCAACTTTAGGTATAAAGCACATTTCATACAAATGTGCATCACAATGTGCTTGACACAGCAAGATTAAAACAACAATTTTATTATATTAAACAATATACTGAAATAAACAAAAGTCAATAAATCAAAATAACAATGAATAAAACTTAAAAACTAAGGCTATGACGTCACTCCAAATTTAAAGCCAGATTAAAAACATAGACCTTTAATTTCCTCTTAAAAATACAGAGAGAACCTATCATTCTAAAAAAAAAAATGTAATTCAAAGCTGACTTTATATGGCCTGTATTCTGTTTTGAAACTCTTATCATAACTAAAAAGTAATTGTAATCGCTTTTTGGGTAATTTTATTTTTAAATGAAATAACTCAATCCTAAATGTTAAACAGAGTATGTCTGCTGATGTAAGACACAATTCTATCACTTTTCCACTAACACCAAGACCCCACCAGGATACGTAACGTTTGCAGTACCGTCAAATAGTGACAGAGTGAGAGCTCTCACCTCTCATCCTGTCTGCTTCAGCCCTGTGGAACAAACACTGCATCAGCACGTTGTGTAAACGCATAAACTCCCTAATTCATGACTCAAAAGCAGCGAAGTGCTTCCATACTGTTCCAGACTGAAGAGTTGAATAATTACCTGAACCTCTCATAACCTTCAGACAGTGATGAGGCAAACACCAGCGTTTACAAGGGATGACTAAACAGTGTTTATGTGGGTTTGCCCTCCACAACATCCTTACCTCTGCTATTAGCTGAGTGGACACAGCTGATTTTAAGATGATGCATATAATGTCACAGTTAAGATTGCTTATCCGGTCTCTCTTGTTGTGTGACTGTGGGTGTGAGAGTGAGATAAATTAATACGATTGAAATTAGAGGAGATATTAACCAAGTAAATCGTATGCTGCTATTGGCTTCTTAAATCGAATCAATAATGCATGTTCATGTTCAGGCCAAACCCGGCCCTCAGACAAATATACTTAGCCCCCCGATGAAAGCTGAAGTCATAGTATAGGCTTACGTTAAAGCTTTTACACAATCTTTCCTCAATCTACTGTAGATATACTGTATAAATACAAGGCTTATGTAAATCCCAATAAATTTGAACTAACATCTAATACTGCACCGACACGATGAGGCAAGATGATAAATAACATGGGTACATGATATAATATGGCTTATTTGCCAATAAAAAGATTCAAAAAAGTACTTTTATTCAACAATAAATAAAGCAGGCAACTGTCTGTCTTGTGTGGAAAACCTATTAGTTACTGCACATCTTTATTCTCTCATGTTTATGAGTCGGGGTTTTCTTTGCCAAAAGGAGGATTAACATAAACTGCTTTAACGCTGTTAGTCCTCACTTAGTAACAGGAATTATGACATCTGCCTTAATACAGGAATGTGTTTCCATCGGGGCTGTAAAAAAAACCCAACATTGGCCACCCAGTGAGCAAAGCTAAAAGAAAATGTCCCCAACTTAATTGCTGACCCCTGATGATGTCAAGTGACATGCATTTATTTAGGGTCAGAGTCTCTTTATCACTAAGCTACATTATTTTACCACTACATTGTACATTTGATTATTTCATTATAATTGTACATATTCATATTTATATAATGATCTAGTTTATGACCTCCCACAGTGAGAGAGTGTGATCCCCAAACAGTAATAACCATTTCATCCATCAATGTATTTTTGTTAAAGAAATCTAGAAACAACCTATCTTTTAAACGTGTGTCTGATTAATAACGTATGAAGGTCTATATAAACAATTCTAAACAATAGTGAACCTTGCTCAACTATAAATATATCAGCTTATACTGTACCTATAAACTGTTATGGAAATGGTAAGGTTGAATGTTAGGCATATTCTCTCTGGTCCTGATGCTGATGGTCTCTTTTGATTGACACACAGTTTCTGTCAACAAAACCAAAGACAGTGGACCATGATGACGTTAGCAGCTTCCCATGCCACCTAACAGCGGATCTCACTTGTGATTGGCTCACAGGAAGGAAGTGTCGGTCCAGCCAATCGCAGCAGCGTTTGCTTGCCGATTAGGCAGTATCAACATGGCAGCTTTCTGAGTTTTGGAGGAGGGTACCTGGTGTAAATAAACTAATTTCACGTTTTACAGATAACGACAGCGTTCGTGTGTTTGTGTTTAGGACTGGTTGGACCATAGAGGGAAAATGTCGAATGACGGAAATAAAAAACAGTTCTGGAAAAGAAACGCAGCGAAGGTTCCTGGCAGGTGAGTGACGTGTTCCCTCCTGTCGGCTAGCTTAGCGTAGCTAGCCTTACTCAACTGACGCTGCACTGTTGAGCTTCAAACGCAACTTTCACTTTCACTGACGGCCCTACGGTGTTGCACAAACTATGCGGGTATCACCTCTTGCATCGTGCCAATGTGTGTAGTAAATTAGTCTCGTAGAAACAGTTTACGCCTTTCTGCTGTTAGCCAGCTAAGAGCTACGTTGCTAACAGCGGCTAACAGTTGAGCAATTTACCCAAACCGCAGTCACAGAGTTTTAACTAATTATACAGTAACCATTTTATATGACGGAGTAGCTATGGGCTTACAGCAAATTAAAGTCGTTTTCGTCACACATATTCGCGGTATTATAGTATTAATTGGTATTGTTTTTGGTAATAAGAAGCTAACATGGCTATAGCTTGACAGCCAGTTATGAATAGCTCATTCATTTACATTCTCTCTTCTTCACTTCCTCAGCATTCAGCATGTGTATGGCGCACAACATCCACCTTTCGACCCGCTCCTCCATGCTAAGTAAGTTAAATGTACTTCGTCATAGTAGGTAAATGCCCTATGATATTATTTGAGTAGTTTGGACAGGTGTTATACTTTAAAGTTTCTGTGCTGATG
The DNA here is from genome assembly GCA_943593645.1 of Bovichtus variegatus. NCBI lineage: Eukaryota > Metazoa > Chordata > Actinopteri > Perciformes > Bovichtidae > Bovichtus > Bovichtus variegatus. The sequence goes on from CALSCE010009689.1 coordinate 1,173,601, forward strand.
CTAACAGTTTGCCTCAGTTGCTAAACTACATGATACCTTGCAAGTAAAAACGTACTTGGCAATAAACCTGATTCTGATTCTGGAGGAAACTATCCTGAAGATCAGTTTTCATTAATCACAAGATGTTTTTTTTAAAAACAGGTTTTTCTAGTGTGTGTTAGGCTAAAGTGGTCTTTTTCACTTCCTCTTTGAATGGGAGGTGAATGTTTTGTTATTCGCAAGTTTAATATTGCCTTGATGACCAGCAGTACCAACTTTATTATTATTATTATAGTTGATTACACAAAACCTTTAATGAAACATTAGTCCCTTGCTGAAAATCATAATACATAATGATAAGTCAAGACTTCATTGACGGGTTTGGAGTTCTTATAGTTTTCTATAGTCACCATTGCCAATATAGAATGAGAATCTGACAGAAGACATTTAAAGGAAAAATTGATAACTTTTCCCTCCTAGCGTTTCTAAGTGGTATTCTTGTTGATGCCGCGGTTGGATCCCTCTGTTATTCTTATGGCTACCAACAACACAGGACACACTGCATTTTTATCTCTAACTGCACAACTGAGATATTAATAACATATTTTTCTTATTAAGATGATTGATCTATAACATTGTTACTGTACAATGTAAGAAACAACCATAAGAATCCCAAAGAACTAGAAACCCTGATCTCAGTACTATGATAAAGGCAGAGTAAAACACCCAGTCGTGTTAATAAGTAGGCCGGTTTTGTTACTTCCTGACCTATCTTACTGTAGTATTAAAGAAGAATGTTCTTTCTCTCTTCACTTTCTTTGCCTACTTGGTCAACAGGGCTCTTTTTCTTGACTTGAAAAACACTTGAATGCATCCTGAAATAAGTGAAAGCGAGGCTTACAGGGAACCAATCTAAATGCAGATGTTGGCATTATTCTATAGCCATTATATTGTGCAATCGACTTATACCTCATAATGATAAGTTAAACCAAAAATGTTGTCTATTGCTACTTTAAACAAAAAAAACAACTCTAAAATCTTGAAGGGTAGCTACCGAGCCACTCGCAGAAGACCGAAATATGCTGTGACATGGATTGATTCTGTAAAACATGTTATGCATTTAGCCACATCCCACTCAGGAATGTGGGATTGTTTGTTTTTGCTATTTGACAGCTGACAAAGCTGTGACAACATGGACTGGAACATGGCCGTATGTGTAACATGCTCAAATGTGTGAAACGGCAGTATAATTCTAGTATCATTTTGTTGTCACTGGAAGGCCTGTACTGTTCTGCAGTGTCCGGGGAAGTACACCTACCAGACAATCTAGTTGTTGCTCAGTTAAAAGCTTAAAGGACATAAGACATGCTTTCAGACAGTTTTATTTTAACTTATTTGAAAAGCTTGTCATCATGTCCAGTACAAACTGATTATGTTACATGATTTGATGGTCCAACAATCCAAATGGAATTGGGAAGTATCAGTATTTCAGGGCTACAGGGTACCAACTCAGGTGTGTGAAAATATGGGAAGGAATGAATGTTTGATTAAATAAGGTTTCCACCAGAGAAGCTGTTAGGCCCGGCGGGCTTGCAATACGCTGGTGAAAAACCTGGAATTGAATTCCATTAATTAAAAAAGACTGGACTTTACAGTACAGCTTAAACTAAATAAATAAGAAAAACGTCAACATTTTTTTAATTAACCTTCATTATTTACTTCTGCATAGAAAATAGTTTTGACCTTTTGGACTGTAGCTTTCTCATTTTACACACACACACACACACACACACACACACACACACACACACTTCTTCTGACTGATGTTTAATCATGTAGATTTCCACAGAGAGTTGAATTTAATTTGCTTGTTTTTTTTGTCAGGGTATATGTTCAGACTTTCTCTTTTCTTCTAAGTTATGATGGAAGTAAACTATTTCAGACAAGTCTCTCTTTATTATGGTAATCCTTGTCTTTGTAAGAAATCAGAGCCCCCACCCGCTTCCACTCCTACAACCTTCCTTTTTTCCTCATCACATGATAAGGAAAGGTTGAGTTTAATTGAATTCTCTTTTTCTGTTGTATTTCTCGTTCCAGGCTGACTGAAATGCTGTCCTTGCAGCACAAAGTCAGCAACTCAGTACATTTCTGTCTTTTACACCTGACCAGATTCAGTCTTGTGAGGTGTTAGAGTCATGCTTTTCATTCTAGTGCTTAAGATTAAGAGTCTGTGTATAGAGGTCTTCTTCTGTGTTTTAATGGTAATTATTTCAAAAGCCAATGCCAGTGTGTAAAATGTGGATATTTTGCAGGCTTTGTTCAGTCCAAATGTTGAATATTTTAGTAATTGGTAAGCTCTTGTCTTTTTTCAAAGGGCTAGTGTTCTTTTATTTCTTTGCCCAACTGTCAGTGTCAAAATGAATCTTTCTTTGTCCCCACTTATCCTCACTGTGGTTATTTACTTTATCTCCCTCTCCCTTTATCTTCTTTGCCTGTTTGCCACTTCTGTTTCCTTCCCTACACTCGACATCCCACTCTCCCTCACCTTTTTCCTCTCAATTTCCTTAATCTTATCCTCTTTCCCTGATCTTGTCTGTTTTCTGCCCTCCAGCCTGATAAAAGCAGGCAACAAGCCTCCTCCGGCCACGCCAGGCAAGCCCAAGAAGGCTACCACCTTCCAGGAGTTTGAGAGCATAACAAGCGATGCCTGGGATGTCGGGGATGATGACGACGAGTTGCTGGCCATGGCTGCACAGAACCTTAATATCGAGGTTGTTATGGAGACAGCCAATAAGGTGAACAACTAGATGCAGTGGGTTGCTACAAAACTCTTGTGTTTCTGTCCCCAATAATGTCGGACCTTGACTATACTGACCTATGCAAAGTTTGTCCCTCAAGAGGTGTTTGCCACTGCTCAACATAACGCGAGCAGTGGTAGCAGGAGGGGCGTGGCCAGATCTCGAATTTCTCAATGAGGGGAAAAAGGGTAGATGAGAGGGAGGGGCTTAGCAGATCAATCACTGCGCGCAGCACGACAATAAATTAAGATTGCGGCACGTTATTTTACAGTTGTCTAAAAAAAAGATTAAGCAGTAAAACAAAGGCTTACACGATTTATTAAAAACAATCACTGCAGTCTGGATGGGAATGAACCTCGTGAGTGCACGTTCTGACTGTTATCGACAACCTAAGGCTGACCAGTGACGCATCTCGTTTTTCTGTCAACTGAACAGGTCATCGAGAATCACAGCAAGCAGCAGGAAAAACAGAGGCAGGATGACACAACAGAGCTAGAACAGAGAGAAGAGGACACACAGGAGGAGGCGGCAGAGGACGAGGAGGAGGACGAAGAAGAAGAGGAGTACAGAGTGGGGGAAGGAGACGTGAGCAGCCCAGAGGTCTCGTTTGCCTCCCAGAGCAGCCCTTACACTGATGGCCGCCTTGTAAAGTCCCAAAGCGAAGCTCCAATTGGGTCACCTAAAGGTTAGTGAGCACCATTGCTCAGTGTCCAAAAAGTTTTCTGGCTCACCTGCATACTAAAAGCTAGACTACTTTTAGTGCACATACTAAAACCCCTTTATAACTGAAAGACAGTTCTCAATTAGTTGTCTATACCTTTAACCTGAGGTAACATAGATTATAGAAAATTATTTCTAAATGTTTTTTTATTACTTAAAAATCTTTTTTTGTGATCACTTTTACTAGTGCAAGCCTAATTTTTTTTGTGCATTTATTTACTGTGGTCTCACAGCTGCTTTGTGTCACAACATTGAAACAGTATCACGTTTCACCAAAACCGTCCAGCATCCAAACTGCAGAGAAATGAGGAGAAAATATCATGTTATATTCAAGTAATTACATATAACTGCCTGTTTTAAGAATGTACATAGTGGAAGGAAGTAGGGGCTTTTATTGTGAAATAAACAGGAAGTGTGCTTGTTGTGGCGCTTGTAGCGTGGAGTGAACTATAAAGGAGTTATGGATTAACTTCAAAAGTAGTCTTCTTGTCGAGTAACATTGGTAGCAGAGGATGGTTAGCAACTACAGAGTGCCGCCAACCTGTGACGAAGGGAAGCCATGTAAAAGTTGGAAGAAGTCGCAATTTGGACCAGAGTTACGGAACTTCAGTAAAATAAGCAAGCTCTTGTTGTGGCTTTGGCGCCGTCTGGAAGATCAAGGAGAAACGAAGATGGAAATACAGGTAGATGATTTGAGTAAGAACAATGCATCATACTTAGCAACAGGGTCAACTGCACCTCCTCACTAAGGTGAAAGTCTCTGTTCCTTCCTTGCTCAGTTGCTCTGAGAATTTTCCTAAATCACTCCTAAGCTAGGACTCCTTGCTAGAAATGTAGTTCAAATGAAGTTAGGAGCTCAGAATGTGATCGTGAATACGACACAGTTGACAGTTGATAGAGACACCTTCCCATCAACTCCTCTTCAGTTTGGGTCGGTTTCCCCTGAGCACCTTGTTTTAACCCTGTGGTACACGCCCACTGCTCTGTGTCATGGCTCCAGTTGGTCCTGTGAACTTCAGTGTTTTAAAGTGTTTTACTCAAAATAACGGGGCACAGCAGCACTTCATAGCAATACCAAATCCTTGTGTGAAACAGTTTCATCTGCTTCTTTGTAAACACATAGAAGAGCAAAGTTGTGAAGAAATGGTTCAATTGTTGCTGTCAGCAGCAATAGCGGCAGACGCTGTCCATGGTGAACGTCCTGCTGACTGTTGTCCTGTCTGGCAGGTCATCTCCCTGGGTGCCATTCTGTCTCTTGCTGTGTTTAGATACAGATAACATAAGAAGCCCATTGCCTTCAGGCAGTTCCTCTTATCTCCTCAGAGAAGACAATGCACAGGCTTGCATGCACTCGATGCCACATCATGTGGGGATACTGGGATATGCAAGAAGACATCTTTTGCACCTTTTTTATGAGCATGTTGCAAAACACTAAAGCTTGTAAAAAAACCTTACTGCATGCACACTCAATGATCTTGGCAGGTGGGTAAACAACTTGACATGCACAGTTACAGAAAGGCTGCTTCGCTGTGTCATTTCTTTGTAGATTTGATTTCCCTCCACTTCTTGGTCTTTTTATCTTCTCTTTTCTTTTATTGTGTGCAAAATGACAGCAAGGAGTTGCGTGGACACTCACCCCAGACAAATTAGATAATGGCACACAGCATAGCTTTCATTAGTGCGGCCTAGACGCTCTCTATATACTTCTACATTATGTACTCTTACTTGGCACTGACCATCCCAGTGCCCCGCAGCTTAGAGAGCGAGGGACACACAATCACACAGAAGCTGGTGGTCACTGGGCTTCCTGAAGCCTCTGGTGTCCTATGACTTATCTAACAAAATACACACTTTGCCACTGTAACTGTCTGTCATGAGGTTTAGGGGAAGTACTCTCTATTTGTGTACTTTCATGTAGGTATTGTAGTACTGTGACTGACAAGTCAACATTACTGACTTCCTCTAACTTGGCTATGTCTTTTGTTGCCTGTTAAAAGTTATTAAATGGACTATAAAAAGTAAAATTGCATGAACGGTTCCACTACAAAGAAGCTTCCGCAGGCGTTGATAATCTTTTAAAAATTTTTGCAAGTGCATATAAAGCTGTTGAGATTGTGATTTCTTTGTTTGTTCTTGTAAAAACTGAAAAGGATATTAAAATCGGCAGCATTTAATAAAAAAAGAAAAAATTGCTATGGATTGTTTTTGTGACTACATGCAGTAGAGGTGTCGGGGTTTGCTCTAGCACTGAGAAATGTTGGCAGTGCTGTTCACAGGAATCTTTATGAACTTGTGCTTAGTGTCTAGTGTGACAGAAGGAGGATCCCTCTCCACATTGAAGTCCCGACCTCAGCAGCTTGTTCATAACTTGTCTGTTTGGTGGCACTGTTTAGTTCGGTCTCGTTCTGTCTTATTTTGGCACATCTGGGGGAACATGTGGCGCTCAGCAGACTGAATTAATGTGGTTGTCTACCCGTTATAAAGGCTTCTCAGTTGAATCAGAAATGTTTGCAGCAACCACAACTGCTGCCATACTGGAGGCTCATTGCAAAACAAGCCACACACAGTAACTCCATTCATCATCACCTAGCTAGGAACCATATAAAAATACATTTGTTACTAAATGAAGGTTACTGTGACATCATGTAATTCATGGTCTTTGCCACATTCCTACTCTTAACTACTTTGTTTAATACAGATTCCAATTTTAGATAAAAAATATCAGCTTACTTAACCTAAAAATGTCGTCAGCACGCTAAAATGGAAAATGACTGTGCACAGCAGTTACTGCTAATCAGGACTCGTCACATAGTGTCCCCTTACTACTGCTAAAATGAAAGCCGAGTGTAGGTTGTGAACATTTCTCCCTCCACAGAAAGATTCTAATCAGAAGCTGCACTCGATACTGTTGGACCAGTGCCGGTCCATCAACCACTTTGGTTCATCCTGAAATATATCTCAACAATTATTAAATGGGTAGCCATGACATTTTGTACACACATTCATCACCCCCTCAGGATGAATACAACATTTTTTAGTGACCTCTTAACTTTTCATCTAGCGCCACCATCAGGTCAACATTAATGAAGAACTGAGATGGTGAACATGGTGAACATTAAACTTGTAGCCATTAGCATGTTAGCATTGTGAGAGCATTTTATCATGCTGATGTCAACATGTAGCTCATAGCACTGTTCACTGCTCATAGCACTGTTCATAGCACCGGTCCAGCAGCGGCTGTAGACTCTTCGTCTTGTTTTGCTGTTCACTGACATTTGAAGCTGCCGACTCTTTGGTTAGCTTGATGACTTACAAGCAGATACTTTGTAAACATACAATCATCAGTCTCCAACACTGCATTAATTACAGGCATTTACAGATGTTCTCATCAGTTTTCAACATGGCCACAAGATCCTGTGCTGCATTATCTGAAAGCCCTCCATTGTTGACTGTGTGTTTATGTAACCCTTTGCCCTGTCCCAACTCTTTATCCTCCCACCAGATGCAGCAGGTGAGCATGCAGCCCTCCATAGGCAACGGTCTCTGCCCCACCGGCCGCCCGTCATCCCGCTCGTGGCTCGCATGGCTGACCAGAACACATCTGGCACCCCGGCCATGACCGAGAGGGAAGCGTCCCGTCTGGATAAGTTCAAACAGTTGTTGGCTGGGCCAAACACAGATCTGGGTAAGAGATACTCATCCAAAGGCCTCCGAATCGCTGTCTCGCTCTACATTTCTCAGCTTTTGTCTAGTTTTGCCTTTTTTCTTTTTGTTCTCTAAGCTCTCTAACTTTTTCTATTTCCTTGCACTCTTTTGCTACTCACTCTTAGTTTTTTCACTCTCAGTCTGCCAGCTGTGCTGCGCTTTTAACGATGCTGTGAGGGGGAAAGTCATCCAGCCATCTGGACATGCAGATTACAAGGGGAAAAAATACCACCAACAACAAAAGCAAATGACAGGCCTTTGTTCTAACCAAACGACAGGCCTTTATTGTTTATCCAACCCCAGAGACTTTGCTACCACTGCCACCCCAGTGGCCATGAAATCCTTGCAGACCTCCCTCTTTACAGCTGACTTTGTGTCCTCTGAAACTAACTTTTGGCAACTGCTAGGCACCAACTTGGTGCATCAATCTCATAGTTTCAGAAGATTAACGATGTCAAAGTGGTTCTCACACAAGTTTATGAAATGAATCTGTCCGAGGGTACATGTTCATGTTCAGATCCAGCCAGTGACCGATCCATCATTTACAAACAGAATGTTTGTAAGGAAATAAAATGCTTATGCCTGCTGCAGCCAGTAAACATGTCATAAAAATAATATTAATAATATTTAATTGAAATGATAAAAATACCAAAAATGTTGCTATAAGATGCAGAATATGTAGTCAAATATGTAACATCAACAGTCATTATGTAACATAATCATAATATATATGATGTCTTGCTATACCAGTCAAGGGCCTAAGCATTCACTACTGTGGAAATATGCGTTTACATACATTCAGAGTTTATGATAGACTTTTATTTTTTTGATAGCCAGTATGACCATTAATTTTCCAGAATGCTGCCCATATAGGACAACTACCTGACATAATATGTTTTAAATAGCCATGTAATCATGGACTGTGGAACGCATGTGAACAAGGGGCATAGGCATTGATACAGACATAGGCCTGTATTGCTGATGTGAGTATTGAGTAGTTACAAAACACTTTTTTAGTGCAACACCCGGGCAAGGTGCCAGGACGAAGTGACTAAGGGGGCTGTTCAAAAATTCCCTCACAACTGACGCATTGGCTCCATCACATTTATACTTTGCTGCATGGAAAAAAAGAAAAGGCAAATTGCATTCAGCTGCAAAACTTTATGGGCGTGTGTGTGCTGTAAGATCATTAACCTTGAGACCGGGCAGATAGCTGTTGGAAATGATGCACAATTCATTGTGCTATTATCAGCTGCAAGCCATTGTAACATAACCCGGAGCTCTAAATATATTTTGAATTTATGAACAATTCTCCATCAAAAAAAAAGCAACGGAATTGCGTAGTAACAGCCGTTGCAGTGTGCTCTCTCTCTCTTTCTCTCTTTACAACCACAAAAAGCAAGCAGGCTAAGAAACCAAACTAAGAAATCGTGTTCCGTGCGTCTGTCTATCGAGCTACGCTCCGTTTCAGTACTATGGACAGCGCCACACCTACATGCACCCTCTACACATGCACCTTCTACAAACAACAAACAGCACTGTCCTCAGAGGTAAAACCAAACTTTTGTATGATATAGATTTATATTTAAGTTGTCTTGGCAACATCAGGATATTTAATATGCGTTTAAGGAATTTCTATATACATTTGACATATTTCCCAACGAGGCTCATTCAAAACTCTGAGTAAAATCTCTGTTAAAAGCCTATTTAAGTTCAGATCTGCTCCGTGTTTAGATAAAGAATGTAGAGGATGTTGTTGCATTGTGTGTGTTGAGTGTACCTGACAGAAGGGGAGCATGACGAGAGACCAGGGGAGAGAATTATAAAAGTGCAGTGCTTAGCAAGACAATGGGTTATGTGCCTGTCTAAACCCCCTAAATATGCTAAATACAAAAGGAGTGTGTCGGAGATATTTCAGTGCAGAAATGACACAGTTTGAATACCGTAGCCTCCATTCTCAAATAGTGACTGTGGTCTTAATTTACCACAACTGAAGAGGCTACCAGGCATTAATTTGAGACAAGCTATTATTAGAAGCAAGCCTTTTATTCAGATCCTCTTATACGAGTATACTTTATCATCTTTTTAGTGAGAATCATTTCTTATCTGCTCTGTTTCTGCTGTTTGTTGTAAATGTATACTCAACACATCCTTATCTGTTTCACATACAGTGTTAGGGCATAATCCTGTTACTGTACGGTTTTATTTTAAGACATATTCAGTATAGAAGGAATGATACTGGATTTTTTTAAACTGATACCGATATAGATATTTGAAAGTTTCCAAAAATCTGGTATCAATATATCAGCTGATGTTGTTGTTTAACATAAATTCATTCATTTTTGATAAGGGTCCCTTAAATTTTACATTTGGTTCTTAAATAATTAACTTGTCAATGCTTTCTGATGGACAAAGCATTTCTTTCCAAATGACCTAAAACATATCTTTGCTATTTCTGTACTGACATTTCAGGAGACTTATCAGCTGACATAATATATTTGCAACTAGAAGGGCACTCGGAGAGCGCAGACCTCCGCCAAGGCTGTCTCTATAATTGAAAGATAATGCATGTATCCGCCGCGTGATGCAGATCCCCTCCAAAATTTAGCAGGTTTTATTGGTCATGCTCAAATTTGCAGAAAGTGTCAAAATTCCCTTGGATTATGTGCATTTATACTCAGATATTCGTCAGTACATTTGTGATATTATTAATGATCACATTTGCATTGCCACCGATGGATTATATAGAATAGTAGGTTTAGCTGCATCCACAAAGCATCTGTCAACCGACATGGCTGTTTTACAGTTTGAATGAAAGTGTGAGTTTGAACTTGCCACTGCTTTAGTTGCCACATGTAGATTACTTTGAGGTGCACATACACTATGAGCATTGGCTGAGATCCTAAAATGTAAATGCTGGATTTCATTAAGTTTCAGTGGCCTTAGTCAGCACAGTGCTTCACCTCTAAGTGTGATCCCCTTGAAAACTTTTTGTACAAAACAAACAGTTTCACAACTTCACAAGTCGTCAGCGTTAGTCAGCGGTGGTCGCGGCCCGCTCGGGCAGAGTGTACCCTGTACATCAGCAGAGTGTCTTGAGGTGTCAGCCCCCATTAGGGCCTGCCAGGCATCACAAGCCGGCTGTCTAAATTTAGTTTAGTCTCTGCACCATGATTAGATAGCCCAGAACGGGCGAGCCACGCTGCCGGCTGCTGGCAGCATGAAAGATGAACTTCATTCACGGGACATAATTAAGTGAAGGCTTGGGGAGGGGGGTGATAGGGGAAGGGAGAGGGATAGGGGCAGATAAGATAAGATAAGATGAAACTTTAATGATCCCCATGGGGAAATTGGGTCATTGCAGCAGCAAAGAATGGGATATAGATGAGAATACAAAAAAGAATTTGCGACCCTCTGAAGGAAGCCTACTGTAACAAAAATATTTCTGCGACAAAAATAGATAACATCACTGCTTGCTCGTAGTAAAGAGTCAGTTAGTCAGAGTTTTTTTTTTCCGACATACTGATGCAATTTCTTTCACATAGAGCATTTTTACAATCTACATTAGCAGATTTTTTGCAGTTTTCACTTAACAGGAAGATGACGAGACGGATTAAACTCCTTGTCCTGAAAGCAGAGGACATTGTCCCCATACGCTGTCTGTGAGGCACATACACTCATTCCAATTCCCACACGTACCGGTGGACACTGTCAGCTCCCCCCTTATGTAAAAGAGAAACTCGACCGACTGTCCTTGAGCTCAAAGGAAGAGGAGGCTGAGATGATCCATTGGTTGGTTCCTCTCTTGAACGGTGTAATTAATTGCCGAGGCAGCCATGTTTTTTTGGGTCAAGCCCCCCGACATGTCGGGACTGCCAGTTTCTGGAGTCCGCAGGTGTGTTTGTCTCTGTCTGACCGTGTTAGTCAGTGTGTGAATGTGTGTGAGTTTTTTAAATGATAGACTTAGCCCATAACTCGGCATTATCGCTACCTCCACTCTGTGTTGGAGGCTTTTTAGTCTCTGTGGACTGTAGCAGAGTGCACTAGGCAGCATAAAGTTACACTTCAAGTGATACGAAACTTTTCCTGTACTTTTCCTGTAGAACTGGATGGAATTGAAGGGACTAGATGGTGAAGAAAGGCAACAGTACGCGCGCCTGCTTACACCTTTCCACCTGTCGCCTGTTTTCTCACTTGTCAGTGTTCTTTTATCTGTGCTTTGATCACGTTAAATATGCCGAACCTGCCTTCATGATCCTGTGTGCACTCGCATCCTAAACATCCCTGTCAGTTTCTCTCTCTCTTTCTCTCTCTCTCTCTCCCTCCCTCTCCCCCTCCCCCTCTCTCTCTCTCTCTCTC
>CALSCE010009689.1:1185561-1196610 GCA_943593645.1 Bovichtus variegatus
CCCCCTCTCTCTCCCTGTCCATTGAGCCTTGCGACAGGTTGTGACAGCGGTCTGTTTAGCATGTAAGGTCATGTAGAAGGTGACCTGTGCGTGTGTGAGAGTAGGGTGATTGATGTCAGGTTGATTTCAGCTAATTATTCCTGATATCCTGAGGCGAGCCTGTCTGTTGAGTGAACCTGAACACAACACCCACTAAACGCTCAGACAGTGAAGAGGGAGTTATTTCAGACGGGAAACTGAGGAAAAGAGAACGTACAGATTCAGCCAGTCCCTTCATGAGTTTCACTTCTTCCTAATGCAACACTTATTTGTGGAGAGGTGCAATATTTTCACATTGGAGAAATATGCCTGAATATTTATCCAATTACTAGTATTTCCAGCATAACTCAGCCCAATCCAGAACCACTCTTATGATAAATAAACCTAAATACGAAAAGCAACAGAATTAACTTGTTTTGTTTCCTCATGTGAACCCTGTCATCTTTTAATTTGTCAGTGCTCTAGGAATGGGCAAAAGGGATTTATAGCTCCTAGTTTAGTTCCATACTTCCCCAACCTTTTAGTTATAAAAGGTCTATTAGCTGTTGGCTAAGTTGTTTCCCCTCATTGCCAATAACAAGGGGAAGCATCTTCACAAAATCAACACTATGATGGTCTGACATATTTTCTTATTTTCATATTTGTAATAGTTTTCAGTTTCTATCTTTTTAGCTACAAGAAAAACTCCGGACGAGGTAGTGTATGTGGTTGATTTTGTGTGTGTGTTCAAGTGTGTTTGTATCCATCGTAAAGTGTTTAGTGGTGTATACTTTCTGTAAGCCACTCTCTCTATGATGGGCTATAAGTCACAATGTTGGATTTGACAGAGTTCCTGCATATCTTTTTTCTTTTTAATTGATTTTAAGACCAAGAGCTGGCATCTGACATCAAGCAGTTATCGCTGGATGGCAGAAATACTGCTGTTGCTATGGCAATGGTCCTTTCCCCTCTTCTCCTTCCTGGCAATTTATCCTGACTCTATCTTTTACTTCCCCTTTCCATCAGTTGCTTTCCTTGTTGTCTCCCTTTCTTCTTTTTAATACTTTGTTTGCTCTTTGTGTGGCCATTATATGAGTCAAGAGTTCAGACATGTACTTCCACACTTGTTCACAGACATGATTTTATGGTGTCGATCTATGGGCCGTCAACACCATAAATAACATAAGAACAAATAAAATACAACAAATAACTGCCCACAAAAACGCACACACACACACACACACACACACACACACACATACATACACACACACACCCTTTCATTGCCTTGCTGCCTGTCGGTGTGTCTCCATCCTCTGTTGGGGGTGCTGCAGCTCTTTGTTACACCTCCACCACTACACTACGCTTCTCTCCAACTGCCATCACCCTCGCTGCAGCAACTACGTTTAGGAGACCTGCTACTTTTTGCCACAGTTTGCTCTCTCCGCACTCCCAACAGTGCTACAATCCTGTTACACAGCAGCCACCATATGATAGGCTTACCATCAGCACTGTTTGCAAAGTTAATAGCCGCCATCAAAGTGAAAAGTGGCGATGTAATTCAATTTAACTCAGTCCTAATGCCTCGTTGGAAAGCACTGTCCATGTGTGACAATTTCGGGGGTGTGTGTTGCGGACTTGGAAAGTGTAGAAGAAGAGATAATGCAGCATTAGACTGTCTACATAGGTAAATCTCTTGGAAATGTGGGAACTTTACAAAGAAAAGAGTTTCCATGTGAGTTCTCAGAAGGATTTTCTTTTATTTGAGACATCAATAGCAGCCATTTGACAAAAGTTAGAGAGAAAAAAGAGAATGCACTGTAGGTTGTTTTCTGTATAAGTGTCCTGGTCTTAGAAATTGGCTACTGTGAGAAATGCAAAATCTTGATGTAACAGCATTTTGTATTTCCCCTTATTTTGTACTTTAAAATTGTACTCTCTTGTATTGTTCTAACATTCAGTGGTATACGTATGCAACAGTGTGTGTGTGTGTGTGTGTGTGCGTGTTTGTGTGTGTGTTGTGTGTGTGTGTTGTGTGTGTTGTGTGTGTGCGCGCTGCTTCCTAGCATGTCCCCAGGCAAAACACCTGACTTAATAAGGTTGGTCCAACCTCCAGCTGTCTTCTGTGTCAGTAGCCTCCCAGCTTGTCTGGATTAGTTTATTCAGATGTTACACGGTGGTCTTCCCTGTGAATTTTTCATCCTTTCTTTTTAAGAGATGCTTGACTGAACACACTTCAGACCTTACAGTCCACACCTGTTCTTTGCTGGTCACTGAGTCGCTTTATGTGCAGGGGAAGACATGCTGTGACCACTGCCAACAGTTTCAGTTTAATCCTGCAGTATATTATCTATATTTAGTTCTTTAAGAAAAGAATGATGACATATGACAGTCTGACTAAACATAGCCAGAGTTTTTTTTTTTTTATGAATTCAGCTAGGCCTACTTACAACCTAAATGTTATTATACATTTATACATGATTAATAATACAGCCATATGTCACAGGCTTTCTTTCCCTTCTTTTAGGCTCACAACAAAGTTAACGTGTGTCTGTGTGTCTGTGTGTCTGTGTGTCTGTGTGTCTGTGTGTGATTGCTTTACTACAACCAGCTCATTATCCTGTTAATCTGCACTGATTTCATTACACATATTAATGAGTTGTGGATATGTTTTCCTTCCACGATAACCTTTACCTGTAAAAGTAACATGACTGAAATTTTAAATGTCTACAATTCCCTCATAATACTTAAAATACAATAAAAATGTCACTTGGTCAGATATTTTAGAACTTGTTTTATCTGACTCAGTAAACGGCAAGGCAAGCCTCAGGGAATTGGACCATACAAGTCTGTGTGGGAGCAAACAAAAAACACACACACGTTCTCACACCTGTACACTCATCTATGCTCAGTGTCCTCTCCTAACCATCTGGGCCATCCATCAGGCCTCCTGAGCAGGTATAATCCAGGGGGGAGTATCTTTTTACAAGAGTCCCATTAGTTTACGAGCCGTCTGCTCCCTGGCGCCATCACTTTGTCCTCTAGATGAGTTAGACCATTCAGGACTCTCTCACAGCATTCAAGGTTTATAGGAGGGGAGCTTAACTTTTTAATAAACTGAATGATAAAGGTGTCTGTCCTGATTGTATTGTTTCTCTGACCTCACTGGCAAAATAGCTTACGATGACACTGGGACAACGCCTGTTAAACTTTCATGGGTAAAATACAGGTGGCACACATTTGTTATAGTATAGAAGTACTTCTAAGTGGTTTGACTTTTGCATTTGAAACATGCATCTCTTATGTATTTAAAAGCAAGAGATAAAATGACTGAAGTTTCTCGATTTTGGATTTGCTGAGGTAGCTCCTGTTACAGAATACAAACCCCAGTTTCGGCAGGTGTGTGTTATTCACGTGCGTGCGTGTTGCAGAGAACCTTGTGGTGTTTTGCCCCAGTGGTCGCGCTTCGTCTGAATGATGCCTGAATAGTGCATGGCTCCGGCCCGCCAACCGTCCGCCCTCCCGCTCCCTTCAGCTCCCTGCTCAGCCAGCACTGACTGACAGCGCTTCTCGCTGTCTTCTCTTCTTCTTACCGGCCTCCATACAGAACCATGCACACTGGCATGTGGACTGACTGACTGACAGTCAAGGAGACAGGCCGACATCGCAGAAGTGCACACACACTATCACACACACACTTACAATCACATATACACACACTTCTCACACTTATACCATTAGATTTTTTCCCCTAACACGACGGCCTCATATTGCTCTGTTGCTTATAGTAAGAGCCGTCACTTGGCCCGTTTAGCTCCTAGAGCTCCATTGTTTTGGTCCATTCAGGTAGCAAATAATTGTTTATGAATGCATGCAGGACTCTAGTTGTGGCACTTGACAATATATCCGTATCCATAATTGAGCTGCAACGATTAGTCAATTAATCGATTAGTCATTGGATGAAAAATGAATTGGCTACTATTTCGATAATTAATCATTTGTTATTTTTTATGGCCAACTTTGACTGGTTCCGTCATCTCAAATATAAGGATTGATGCCTTTCTTTGTCATATATGATAGTACATTGAATACCTTTGAGTTTTGGCCTGTTGGTCGATTAAACACAAATAAGTCAAATACATCACCTTGGGCTTTGGGATATTATAACGGACACTTTTTCAATATTTTTCTGACACTTTATTGAAAAAATGGTTGCTTGATTAATTGAGAAAGGGCAGATTAATCTATAATGAAAATAAATGTTAGTTGCAAACTTTTAGCTGTTATCTTTTCAGTCTAAAAACGTATACATCCTCTGGCCTGCTGCTATTACAAAAATGTCTGAACTAGCTGTGGGCACTGAACTCAGCCAAGGAGTCAGTCATTATTACAAATGTCAGTGTGATTTTGACTGAGGTTTTCTTACTTCTGGAACACAAGGTCTCTGCCGTTTCGAAAATTTGTTATGTAGCCAAAATGGTATAGAAATGGCCTGTGACCCACATGTAAGTGGCTCAAATCCCCATGCAGGCTGAGAGAATCTGGGCCAGAGAGGTGAATAAGACACAGTCTCACCTTCCTCAGCAAGTACAGTACAATTGAGCTGGCCTTTAACCAGTGTTCATTTTGTTAACAAAAACTATGGCTAAATATGTTCGACACAATATGTTCGACACAATATATAAAACAAACAAAATCTCAATTTATTTTCGTTGACAAATTTAGTTTTTAATGCAGCTGTGTGTGCCATATCAGGACTACACCGGCAGCAGACAATGAGAACAGTCAAAGCGAATCTGATGAAGCAACATGCGAAACGCGCAGTTGACACCTTGTTTTAAATGTATTCTGTGAATAAAATAGTGTCTATCCTAGTAGCCTGGTATACGCTGGAACTTTGATTTCTTTTGGTTTATTGTGGTTTATCCTTCACAAGCCGGCACCCAGGAGAGAATCACTGCTGTACACAGGATATCTTAAGCTTTTTCCCAGTCAAGAGGACTCGATGGAACTTACTTACTTAGAAAAGGAGAAAGAAACAAGGTCATATAATAGCTAGACTACATTGACTGAAATGTTCAATATAATATGATGACTTAAAAAGACTAAAATTTAATTTTTCTTTCTTTGACGAAGAAAATTATAAAATGCCGAGACTTTTAGTCAACTAAAACTTGACTTAAAAAAAACATAACAGGATGAGGTTGCCTAAATATGATAATAAAAATACAGATGACACGTAAGTGACTGTACTGGGAAACCCCATGTTGTCTTTGTGTCCTTCCCTTGCTTTGTAACTACCCTCAAGCTGCTGTTTTAAAAATACTTTTGGTTATCTCAGCTGGTTAGATAAGTTAATAGGAAATACAAAGATGATATTTAGTTATATTTTGCCCTCTGAATGTTTCAAGAGTCATTGAGCATCCATTACCACTGAGAGTCCCTCATCAGAGCAGCTGTTGTGGGGTGTTCAACAGAAGGTACATGGTGTCCTAATCACCCCCTGTGGTCCCCAGCTTAACTCCAGCCAAGACAAAGTGCACCCCTGTAAGTTCATGCATAATGGAATACAGTAGACACACGGAGGAAAGACTAGCAGCAGTTGCCCTTGAGTTGCACATTGCTGATGTTACAGGTGGTTCTAGTGCCAGGGAGGAGTATAGCTTCCTCCAGGGTTGGGACTCTCTTCAGACTAATCCCCTGAGGTCTGTGCCTGCTGCATAAAAAACACCCACAATACTTATCACACTAATTCCATACCATGTATATAATAATGTGATATTTTATTGGTCCCACAAGGGAAATTCTGTTTTGGCTTGCCCCCGCTTGCACTTTTTATATGTACACTTCAAAATGATTGCCCGTGTTGTAAATTGACTGTAAATTGCAGTTTCGCTTTAATGAGTTGCCTCTGCGTTGTTCCTGTAGAGAAAGTAATGTCTTTACAGCATCAATTAGTTGTAATTTTTTCCCCCGTTACTCTGTATAGAGGGGAGTTACACATTTGTCAAGTAGAAATGGCTCGTTTCCATTGTTAACTTTGCTCGCTGAAACTGACGGCGACAGCGAGTCCCTCGTCACCTCCGGGACAGTTGCGGAAACTTTCTCACCCACTCTGTGACAAGTACCCGCTGAGCAAAAACAACAGATTAATTTTCAAAATGTCATGAAATGCCTTTAATTTATTCCAGTGGCGCCAGGGCTTGGCTGTCTCATTCAGAATGCACAAGAGATGCCCCAGAGAGCCATATATGCATTCTGAGAGATGAGCTAGCCTCTCACTAATGAAACGACATCTGCAATTTAGCCTGTACGTCAACTGTGCTCATGTTGCCCTCTCTGTCTCTGCCCACTGTGGGGGATGGAGCTGTATTCCTCAATAATTATTTCTCTGAAATTGGAGCTGAGAGGAGTGTAGCTATATAGTAAGAATTAAGGAAAATAGGGGTTTTCCTATAAGAGTGTATTTGCATTGGAATAAAGCATCACCACATATTCTATTTCACAGATGGATTATGGATAACTTATATGCAGGGCTCCTCTCAAGGCAGCATTTTATCCCAGGACTAATTGAAACGTGTGAAACTTGAAGAATATGATGAATAATTTTTTATGATCTGTACCAGTGCAGTGCATCAGTAGTAACGGGGCCTATAAGGCATCTGGGCTCACGTTGGGATAACTGCGATTTGGATTCTGCAGTGGTCCATCTCTCTGCTGGAGAGTGTTTGGAAGACAGCGATTTTCAGGAGTAGAGGCTGTGTGTGCACCTTTTCTGTGTTTGATGTATGGGTCTAATGGGCACATCTGCTTGTTCTGTTGGCCCCATGGTGCCAAGTAAATATTTGCCCCTTACCCTTTCTGCACACTTCTACCCACATGCAAACATGCCTCTTCAGTGCACACACTCCTTGTACTCCAGCATTACCTGCAATATAAAGTGTTTGACCAAAAGGGGACAATGCTTGCTGGAAATCACTGCAGCATCAAGATGTAAAGACTATTAGCTCATTTGTGCCTCACGTCCTTTCACCCCTCCTCTCTGTAACCCCCTATGGTGAGATTAATGCCAGCTGGGGGAAATATAACATAGTTTAATTAAGCCCGAGCCCACAAGATTCATGGACTCATTTCTTTGTCTGACAGTGCAGATGAAGGTTCAAAAGGTGCAAGGCAAGAGGAGAGACATCCTTGACCAGCAGTTGAGAGAGTAATGAATGTAGAGGTGCACATAGGATAATGATTTCCCCCTTAAAGTCTTGGACTTTGTTGTAAGTGCCTTCCACACAACTTCACTGCAGCAGTCACTCTCTACATGTGCACATGTGTGTATACACACCCACAGGAGGCAGAGATTCAAGGATGTCAAAAATAAATCCGGCAGTATTGCATTGGGGAGCTGCGAAAGGTGCAAATTTGAAAAATGTATGCACACAATCTTTGACATTGACAGTAGGCAATCAATTGCCAAAGCTCCTGAATTAGTCTTTCGTGAGCCTGTAAAAAAAAAAGGATGTAGTCTAATGAACCACGCTGGGACTGGAAGCGAGTTCAGTGCAGAGACAGGATCATAGTGCTAATCAATGTTGCGCTGGCATCAATCTTGTATTATACCATGTCAGTAACACGAGGCATTGCTTGATAAAGAGTTCTCCCAGATAATACGGAAAACTCCTCCAATCGATTTAGCACTGACCTCTTCTAACGTCAGACTTTATGGAAAGTTTAAAAATGATAAAAATCAATGCTACAGAACCAGATATTATTTAAATTTTATTCCATGAATTCTTCTTGTTAAAACATCTTGCCTACATTACCCACAATGCTTCCCCTTAAAACGAGCCTAAAGCAGAGAGCAGAGGGCTACAGAGGTCTGGTAAACTCACCGACTTCAAAATCCACGGCCCCAGATTTTTCGCATTTTCAAACTTGTAGTCTTCATCCCCAACCAATGTTGACTCAAGTGACATCACGTGAGACGATTTTTTTTAAATCAGATTTTGCACAGCTCCCTCTGGAGCGACAAAAGGCTTTATAAAACTTTTTTTTCACATATGCAGTAATACTCCCCAATACCTGTAAGCACTTCCATGTGGTAAATTGGTGGAGTTTCCCTTTAAGTGCCTCATAGAGCCGATCTCAGACAACTGGCAAATTGAATTTACAAGCACAGTGCTAACTACGCCTGAAACCTACAGATTAAGGAGGAGGTAAACAGGTTTTTCTATGTCTGTGCTCATGTGCATACACTAACACACAGCTGTCATGGTCTGTGTCATGTCTGGGAGATTTTACTTCTTTAATTTCTGCTTTTAAATGGGATTTGCTGCTGCATAGGTAACCTTGGGGTAATCGAAACCTTTCCATACTGTGGGGCTCTGACTGCCTCCAAACCAACAGCCGTGCTTTGCACTAGATCACTGTATTGAATTTCTATATAATTAAAGTCGCTGAGGACAAGGTAAGGGAGAAAATTTAAGTGGAAGATGCACAGGAACTATAGTGAATAAATAGCTTCTCCCATCAGCTGAACAAGCTCTAATGCGTTTCACTCAATTTAGCCAATGGACTTAGCCCATTGCTGTTTAGCTGATTGTTATTTCCGATCCTGCTATCTGTCTCTGGCTCTCCATTGCATTTACCTTGAAGAACAGGCAAGGCAGAGTCATTTGGCAGCACTAATCAATATCGTTCACTCTGTGCGAAGGACTTATCAATTTCCAGCCTGTGCCTTGAATAAGAGTCAAGGAAAAATTTGGCTTATTCATTAAGTACAGTTGTTTCTTCTTTTTTTTCTCTCAGAAAAGTATATTAAGGCAGTGCCATTTAATTTGCACGAAAATCAATTTCCCCTCCTCCCTTCACTCTTGGAATGCAGGTAAAACAGTGGCAGCGCAATTACAAGTGAAGAGATTTCCATTGCGTTTCCACATTTGCCTCAGTTTGGCTGTGGCAACTTGTCTTGTTTAATGCTAATGGAGGGTTTGTAGGCTTGCAGGGCTGGGCAGAGGGAGACCTATCTGTGAATAATGGATGAGTTAATGTTGGTGAGAACTCATCCAGGAACCGCCTGCTTCTTAGGAAACACTGCTGAAAAACGCTCATATGTATCCTAAGCTGCCTGGTCCTGGTAGACCGTTCATTTGGTGATTTCACTTTCCTTTACGAACAGTTATTTAGGTGAAGAATATATGTTGTGAAGAAAATGTGTCAAACAATAGCTTTAGCTCTGTTTGTTAACATGATCACGTTTTGCTGCAGGAAAATTATATCCTACACATTTATTGTAGTGTAGTTATTATCTACAATTCACTAAAAACGGGATGAAATGCAAGACACAGGTTGCTAAATACCAGTCACTGTTGAGCCTTACATCCTCCCTTACTGTCAGTGTGCAATGTTGGAGAGACACATATGGGTTGGATGTGCAGCACCAATCATTAAGCCATATTTTCTGGGTCTTCATAGACCCAGCGGGACCTATTCTCTGACGATTTAAAAGTTGAATTTAAACCTCTCCGTCAGATTTATGTTGCATTAATGTCCGCCCGATCTACCAACTGGCCTGGAGAGAATCTAGTTAATAATCCGCTTCTAACACATCAGATGATTTCAGTGAAGTAAAAGAGCGAGAGAGGACGGGCTGTTTGGACAGGTTGGTTGGCTAGTTGATTGATGGACTGATGTCCAAGAAGGACTTATCCATGATCCAATAATGGCTTGGAAACTGTTTCTATTGGGATAAAGTTGTGTCATGGTATTTTGATTCCCTTCATCACAGTGAGGCTGTTTTTGTTAGCGTGAAGTAAGGCTGGGCAATATATTGATATTATATCAATATCGTGATATGAGACTAGATATCATTGTCGTAATATGGTATAAGTGTTTTCTTTTCCTGGTTTTAAAGACTGCATTACACTTAAGTGATGTAATGGGAATTTGACTGATGGATTATTGAGGCTGATGCCAATATTGATATTTCAGATTAAAAAAATATTTAAATTTTAAATGTATACTATTGGTGATAACATAATATCGGCGGATATTATTGCCTGCTATTTATTGGTCGATATGTCAAGGAAATTGAAAGTCTTTGTGTAAAAGTCTCTG
This sequence comes from Bovichtus variegatus, assembly GCA_943593645.1. Taxonomy (NCBI): domain Eukaryota; kingdom Metazoa; phylum Chordata; class Actinopteri; order Perciformes; family Bovichtidae; genus Bovichtus; species Bovichtus variegatus. The sequence goes on from CALSCE010009689.1 coordinate 1,195,690, forward strand.
TGGTGAATCTAAAATGACCCTCTTTCTTTTCCTGTTTTGCAGAAGAGCTACGGAAACTCAGCTGGTCTGGAATCCCACGACAGGTCCGACCAATAACGTGGAAGCTCCTTTCAGTAAGTTTCATATGCAGCGTGCACACACCCACACGCATGCTGTACATATACAATTTACATTCAGACACCAGCAGACACATTGAAACAAACACTAATTTGTGCAAAACATAAAAAACACTTGCATACGAAAACACTTAAAGACAAAAACATATGTAATCTCACTCATAAACGCGCAATTGAAAACCCAGACTTACACATGCAGGCACATAAAGCACATTTGCACACGCACTGAGAATACGGCACAAATAATAAACACATTACATAGGATCTTAGGCACACACACACACAAAGTTGCCGTCATGTCCTCCCTTCCTACTCCCTCTCTTTTTTTGATTTATGAAGACTGGTAACAGTCCTGCTTTTTTTTCAAACTTCAATAGGGAAAATTAATTGCGAGGCACAAATAATTTATTCATGAGACATGCGGTGTGTTTACTCATTAAGCCATTGTTGCGGTGTACAGCTCCTAGTCTGCAGAGAGAAGACTGGCTTTTTGAACACCATGACTCTCCCATTAATTACCACACAATAGCTAATGTGCCGCAGAAAAGATGTCATTAAAGGTGTGTGTGTGTGTGTGTGGCTGCTTGTGTTTTTTGGAGGTGGGAGGTTACCAACTGGGTGCTTTAACCATTAACGACTGCTTTGTTTGGTACTCTACCTAATTGAGGGCTCATGATGCAGTCTGAAGTTGCAAAGCATTGGCTGCAGTGCAGTCAGCCAGGTACGGGGGATGGGAGAGGAGGGGCCCCTCAGCACTGTGTGTGTGTGTGTGTGTGTGTGTGTGTGTGTGTGTGTGTGTGTGTGT
>CALSCE010009689.1:1196620-1221498 GCA_943593645.1 Bovichtus variegatus
TGTGTGTGTGTGTGTGTGTGTGTGTGTGTGTGTGTGTGTGTGTGTGTCTTTCTGGGTGATGTCGATAATGTAACACCCCATTAATGGTTTGTTCGGGTTTGAGTTCGATTGGGCATGTTTGTCGGTCCGTGTTTGCGAGTACATATTTGGTATGCGAGCATGCATGTGTGTGTACTGTGTGTTCAAGTGTTACACCTACGTGTTTATATGCAGTATGTGAACACTGCAGTGAACATTGGACTTGCAAAGCACAGCTGCCCTGCGGCCTTTATAAATGATGGTTTGACCGCCTGAACGAGCATGAAGGGAAAGATACTGATTCAAAAATGTAAAAAAGAATAGTACAGAAGACAAAAAAAGGCTATAAATGAGGGGAACAAAATGACAGGGTTCTATTATAACAAGGAATAGTTCCACATTTCAAAGTATTGCAGCTTCAGAGGTGCTTGTCATCACAGATTGTGTAACTTTGTAGAGACCTAGGCTTGCGGTTTCACTATGCCTAAAATCTCTAAAGATTAATTAAGGTGATCGCCCCCCGGCTGTAGCTCCATATTCCCCCTCCAAACTAGAAATGTCCCGATCAAGTTTTTGTGCCCTCGATCCGGATCGGAGTCATTTAATATTGAGTATCTGCTGACACCCAGTTCCTATACCTTACTTCTATTGTCCTATATAATGCAGCTGCACAGTGCACACTTCAAGAACATTAAAGGTATTCAAATCAATCCAATGCATTGCGTTAAGAGCAGAAATGACCTGCATCCAAGCTGTTCCTCAATGTTTTAAAACATTTTTTTTTACAAAATAACAAAGTATAAAATAAGAAACGCTCTCGGTAATCTTTATGGAATTACTTCAGTGCAGCCTTCGCTTGAGTTACCTGCATAACGCAAGAGACTCTCAGACTCTCTTACTGAGCTGAAAGCAAACAATTGCACATAAATTAGGTAAATGATATAAATAAACTATATACTGTGTTTTGCTGTCGTTTATGGGGCGTGGTTCTGGACATGGACAGGTTGGACATGATTTTAGCTAATTTAAATGCAGTATAATGGAAAACAATAGTGATCTTCGCGTGTATGTCCAGATGACTTTGATAAACGTATAGGGGGCATTTTGACTGTGCAACCTCAAGATCCATACCTGAAGGTATCTCAGCCCCACCTTGCAAGATTTTCAATACATTTCTAAAGCCTCATGCAGCGTGAATTATCCCAGGGTTAAATCAAAGGTTTGGATTACAGCGAAAAGTGGGCACAGTGTCAAAAGCAATCTTATCATCTGAAGTGTCATAACACTTGACTGCCTTCTCTATCCCGTCTGTGGTATGATCCAGTGGAGAAATAGATAGGAGGGATCAGCCTCGAAAAATCTATTCTCCTTCTGGCACGCACACACACATTCAGACTTGCGGCCCCTGCTTATATTCCATAAACTTGGCAGAGGCACCTAATAAAACTTCACTCCAGTGGTGTCCCTTGTGCCCTTCTCCTGCTCACCAGCGTGCACCAACTTATTTGATTTCTTTCTCCCCTCCAGCAGGCATGCTCTTCTTTACCTGACAAAGACGAGAAACAAGTTTCCCCACTCAGGTTAGAGCTTGGTAATGCTCCCCGATCGGCCTGCATTTACCGCCACACTCACAGGAATCGTATATAACTGTCTTCACCGTTATTAGCCTGTGAGGAAATTAAAAAGCAGTCAAAAAAAAAAAAGAGAGAACATTCTCCAACTAGGCTGACAGGGAGAGAGCAATGTTTAGCCTCACTGGGTAGCTCAGTATTTGAGCAAGAGGCTCCACAGGTTGCCCCCGGCTTCAGAAGCGCGTCCGGTTGAACTTCCTATTATTTCAGAAATAATACGTCTTATGTCATTTCGTGTCCGAGCCTGAAGGAGAAAGAAGAAATGAAATGGCTTTTCTGCTTTTTGAGAGAATGTCAGCCTATGGCAATATGTACATTTGCTAATGAAGTGTGGCTGTTTAAATGTGAAGTGGTGGGAGAGGAGAAAACTAACTGGCTGTGGAAATATTGATAAATGTCGAGGGTTATATGAGATGTATCAGGGAGCAGCGGGGACAGATTTCTATGTTATAATGTTAACTGGTACCTTACAACAGCACACATTATTATATCGTCTGAGAGGAAAGAACGATGATTGTTTCACAAGAGGCAGACTTGTAATCAACCTCCCTTTGTTTCTTTCAAGGCATCTCACCCCTCAGCTCGAATATTTTGTTCCTTTTTAGTTTGTACACTTCAGCAATCCACTGTCTCTTCCTAATAGAATACTAACTGCTTTTTGTAAACATAGGAATTAAAATTAGGACTTCAAAAGGATGTTGCTGTTGTGTTTGCATATCTTTATTTTAATTATTATATATTTGGGGAAATACACTCTCTGTATTTGACCTACTCTAGAATACATCTTTAGTGTCATTGTGTTTAGAACAGTGAAAATCTCATTAGCAGCTCTTTAGAAGTGTGCAATATAAAAGTGCAATCAATCAATCAATTAAACTTTATTTGTAAAGCACCTTCCATACAGGTTGGTGCAGTTCAAAGTGCTTTACAGATGACTGACGAGCCGGAAATAAGACGGAACAAGTGTGGATCGTAAAAACATCGGAAAGGACAAAAGACCAAAGTACGGAAGACAATAAAATTATAAAAATGTAATTAAATACAAGTAAAAGCTATGATAACTGAAATAGTACTAAAACAGCGTGACATAAAAACTACATTAATAAAATAGAATAAAATTGTACAACTCAAATACAATTTAAAATAAGACTTTTTTTAAATAACTAAGATAGAATACATTTTTATAGCAAAAATACTGTAAAATGAGTTAATAAAATATTGATAAAAAATGTCTATAAACCATTCTTAACCAAAGGCCTGGCTGAATAGATTTCACGTTTAAAGATTTCAATACTCCCAAAAAGTAAGTACATTACGTAAAAAAAGTTCAAGTAAATAAGTAATTGCGGATTAAAGCAAATAAAAATTAAACAAAATCTATACCAAGCGATAAAATGTATATAAAGTGACCAGCGCAATGTTTGTTAAGTAGCAGAATAGATGGTGGTATGTGCACTACTGCAATATGTGTAATCAGTGTGTAGTGCGTGATGAGTTTGTGTGTGTCTGTAGGGTAATTGGTGTTGTTGGTTCATCATCTCCTTGGTTTTTGTGGTGTCGAGGTTGTTATGGGAACACCACGCTGTTTATTTCATCCTTACTATCTGTTAAAGATGCGTCATCCTTAATAGAGAGCATGAGTGACGAGCAGCACTGCCCACTGCTTACTGTGTCGTATCTGTTCCTCCTCTGGAGTATAAACGTACTTATTGACTAAGGAAGGGGAGGAAGTCAAAAGAGAATCGGATCGGTTTAACGTTGCAGCTCTGGTGATGCATGGTGGAATAATGTGCTTTGTGTTGGATATCGGAGACATTTTTTTAAATAATGTTGTTTTTAAATAGATAAACAAATGAATAAATACAGTTATGTTTAATACAAGATAAAGAAAAACAAAAGTAAATTCAGGGTGTAAAATAGCAAATGGCACAAGCTTGAGACCATCAACACGAACCGTCCTACATCTCAGTGGATGGACACACACCTCTACAATGGCTGTGGTTGGACATTTACTTTGGAAAGGCACAGATGCAATCCACTAAATATTGTCAAACAAAAACTAGCCACCAAAATAAGCTTTTATTTAAATTTGAGGTAAGAATAAGTCATCCAGTTGCGGAATCATGCTTCATTTTACCTCTAGGTGTTGCAGTCGAGACTCATTCTATGAAATTGAGTCTCATGTGGATGTTTCCAAACTCGAATCATGTAGCGAAACTCCGTTTACCAGATGTAACTGTAGAAATGGACACGTAGAGCCACGGCGACGAGAGCATTTTTGAAATAAGTAAAGTTTTATTTGTTCAACTTTTGCTGTGACACAGTTTATTTCCAGTCTGCTTGCAGAATAATGTGCACATGCTAAGTAGAAATCAATTTAGATTGCGAGAAGACAAAAAAAAAAAAACAGTTTCATTTAAATTCCCCAAATGGATTCCCCAAGCATATTTTCCTCGTTTTTTACAGAGAGCTTTTAGAGGGATGGAAGGAGCGAGGAGTAGATTGACACAAGGAAGAATGAAGAGATGTGGTTCATGTAGACTGATTAACGGAGGCAGGAGGACGCACTGGGCTGCCACATTTTGTACCACTGGCAGGTCATGCGGAGCCGTTATGCATTTTATGCTTCACTTTCGGGCTTCCATCTCTCTTTTAAAAAAATAAATAAAATAAAATTCTCCACTCACCCTTTCTAACCGTTAGACCACATATGAAATGGAAATTAGTCGCTCAGGTTCAAACGCAAGTTCACTTGGATCCTGGGCACTTAATGCACTTTACTGTGAGATATACTCAGTTATTTTAATCCTCTATTTTCTTTTTTTTTTTTTTTTAAAGAAAGCCACGTTGCATCCTTTTCCTTCTAAGCAGTTATATTTTAAACATGAAAATTCATCTGCACAGTTTATAGCTTCGGAGCCTGAACCACAAAACATGTGGGCACATTGAACTATTTTCCGACATCCTATCATTAGTGATAAAGAGTAGTAATAAAATAGAATCACAGTATAGCTTATAACGCAGCTTTTGTCCTCTTTATAGTCTTCAAATCCCCTGTGTGTGTGTGTGTGTGTGTGTGTGTGTGTGTGTGTGTGTGTGTGTGTGTGTGTGTGGTCCTATCGAGCAGTAATGCAGCTGCAGTGTGATTGACCTCCACTAAGCTGGCCATTAACCTTCAACACACATGCTCTCCTCTCCCTCATTTGGCAGAGTGCACATCACACCCGAGCCCACTGTTTTGTAGCCGGCCTGTTGTGGTTTGTGTGTGTACTCATGTGTGTTTGCATATGGAGCAGTTTCAACATGTGACGCATAGACTTTTTGGCAGAGAGCGACCGTGAAAAAGTCCCAGTCAGTGCTTAGTCTGATTTCTGCGGGCACAAATGTGACCGTCTGGCTGACTGGCAGCAGCGACAGAGAGGCAGCAGTTGGGTAGTTGGGACAGGAGGTTGTGGATGAGTGAGGACTCTGCCTCCTTCAGAGGGTTTTGGTCGTGAAAAGATTTATATTTTTGTTTTTTCAGTGACCGAAAACAACACTTAAAGAGAATGAAAAATACTTTGAATGACGGTATTATTAAAAGTGGAAAAGATAGCTGGGCCGGTGGGGAATGTGAAATGTGATGTGTGTGTTTATATGTCATAACCATGTTGTTTGGAGTTATTATTGGAGGATTATTCACATTTCATGAGTTTGTGTTAGCCAGGTGTATATATGTGTTTGTGTAGCAAAAAGGCTTCTCGAGGGGCCTTATCTAGGAAAAAAAAAAAAAAAAGACACTTTTTGTGTCTGCTGTTTTTATTTTCCTCCAGACAGTTGCCCGAAATCTATACTTTGTGTGTTTCAATATGCTTGCTAGCGTGTTGCCATAAATAGGCAGCCCGCTTCCAAAAACAACAAACAGCAGTCACTATATCAAGTGATATCAAGCGACGTGATTAAACGTCTTAGAAAGGAAAGGAAACATCATATCATTTTCAGCTAATGTGTCAGCTCACGTGTCCTCATGTCTCCACTGCAGGTAAGCACATGATGGTCTGGGGGGAAAGAAAGAAGGAATTATTCTCAAATTGAACGATACAGAGAGAAAAGAAAAATCTAAAATGTAATATAAAATTACATTAGGATCTACATTGTTTTTTAGAATAGTATTTATTTTAGGTATCACAAGTTACAACATTACATACGTGTGAACTCTTAAAATGATACAGTAACGAACATGCACATACGGAAATGTAAAACTTGCAAAGAAAAACACGATAATGACCTTTTTTGTAGATTTAACAGCCAAATATTACAGCTTCGTATCACAGGGAGAGGATTTTAGAGCCAGCAACAGCCATGTGCGAGTTCTGTTTTAAAGGCTTTCACTGTGTGAATATTTCAGAGCCCCTGGTCCCAGCTCTCGCTTTTAATAGACTTTAAATTTGTTGTTCAGTTTAGCGTTGACTTTCTCCTCATTGCATAAGCCCGGCCGTATGCTCACATAAACTGTCTGACAAACACATTCCCAGAAGCGCACACAAGCACGCGCACACAAGCACACGCACACGCACGCACACACACACGGAAAGGTAGTTCCCCTAAGAGGCAGAAAGCATTTGGTCAAGCAGCAGAAGGTTTTCTCTGAAAAGTGAAGTGTGTCATTTACAGATTAATGTAATCCCAGGTGGTGGAGTTTGAGTTGTGATTGAATTTGACCAACAGACTCGAAACAAGTCGAGGTTTTAGAACAAGAGTTTAGAAATAAAGGCTCATTAAATAGTGTATAGCGACAGACAAATGCACTGAGAAGGCGGTTTTACTGGATATCTGAATTAATGAGTCCCATGTGGAAGCCAGAAGCGTGTCTTTGAGCGTGTGTCTCCGTGCATGCGTGTCACAAATAGACAGGTATATTAGTTTGGAGACTATATTCCAGTTATTTGTTAAAGTTTATATGTGCCTGTACTAGTATCAGTGCAATGTTTTTGAGGCGTCGTAAGTGTTGATAGTCTATTTCAGACAATGTGTCTCAATTAGTGAAATTCAGGGCAATTTAAATATAGTATATGTAATACAAATGAAATGGTTTGTTGCAGACAACTTAATTGTAATGTTAATTTGATAGTATGAAGATTGATGTTATTGCATTTATAAACAAATTTAGATTTTAGGACATTTTACACAAGGAGTAATTTACAATTTTAGGAACTGCGCTTATTTACTTTCGTACTGAGAGTTAGATGAGAGAATCAATACCACACTGTCTGTCAGTTAAATAGCAGGAGATGATTATCTTAGCCTAAGTACTAGAAATGCGGAAACAGCTAGCTTTCCAACAAAGTCCTCCTGCCAGCACCCCTAAAGCTCACCAATCAACACATCATATCTTGTTTCTTTTAATTTGTACAAAAACTGAAGTGTAAAAAGAACACCTCCTTCTTGTTTAATCATTATCGTTTCCATCAGCCTGAGCCCCTGAAGTATCAATTATAGTTGAGTAACAACTATATTTACCTTTTGCTATGTTTTTATTTACGCTTTCTTCCTTTCTTTGTCTTTCTCCCACCCTCTTTTAGGGTTACCTGCCAGCTAATGCAGAAAGAAGAGAAAGCGTCCTCCAGAGAAAGAGACAAGAATACTTTGGCTTCATCCAGCAATACTATGACTCGCGCAATGACGAACACCATCAGGACACGTACAGACAGGTACATGCGTGTACACTCAAGCACACTTCTTCTTGTGTGTTATTTTACATTTGACTTTTTTATACCTGTCTGAATCCCAGAACTTGAAGGACTCAATGAATACAATACATTTACATAAAAAAATCAATTAATGTTCAATTACAAGAACAACTTGTTGTCACTAATGTGTGTGTGCGTGTGCGTGTGCGTGTGTGTGCGTGCGTGCGTGCGTGCGTGCGTGCGTGCGTGGGTTTACTGGAACCAGTTCCATGCATTACTCTCTCTTCCTGTTTCTCCCCCATGTAATCATAGGACTGTTGTCTAGTTGTCTGTCTCTGTTGACGTGAGGTCCAGCTCTGTTCACAGAGTAGAGACAACCAGCCCCAAGCTTCAGAGAGCTGCTTAAATGAACACTTTTCTTTGGCTTTGAAAACAATATCTACTTTTACTCTCACTCTCTCTCTCTCTCTTTCTTAATCTCTCTCTCTCTCTCCCGTCCACATACTTTTTCATTTTAACACAAGACTACTTCCCATTCATTTCAGGCCAATAAGAAACATCAAAGTGGGCTGTTGATAGCAAAAACACACATCTCTTATATTCCGTCCAATTTCCCATTGATCTCCTCTGCACTGTGCCAGAAAGCTGGCATACTTTGTCTTTGTTGAATGTTTGGATCACGTCTCAATGCCTCTTTTTCTGCCAAATTCTGCTTGTTCCAACACTGTTTGTGTTGACGGAGTGAACAGTGATTTTAAGATATAAAAAAAAATCTATGTGTGGGATTATGTGTGTTTGCACAAAAATACGCAAATGACAGTGGGTTTGTATGTATTTTGTTTATATTATGTGGCTGTAGATATACTATGTGCATGCATAACATGTACCTATATGTCTGTTGTTTGTTTGTGTCTTTGCTTATAGGGGAGGCTCCATCAGCCAGTCTAAATCTGTCTCCGTAGTTGGTGTCTCTTCATGTGTCTGTCCATCTGTCTCTTTTATTTATGTGTTTATGTTGTTGCCCAAACGTCTTGTGCGTATGAGTTTTTGTATAAATATGGATGTAGCCATTGTAGTAGTCCCAGATTGCACTGCAAGCTTTTTGAAGTACTGCTGTGGTTTTGTTCCATCCCAAGAGAAACTGTTGGCAATTCTAGCTTTGCTCTTTTTTTAGGCCATCAAAAGAACTGATTTAATTCTGCTGTTAAGGCTTCATCAAATATTTTTTGACCACTAGGGGGCAGAAATACTATATACTATAGTGTGTGTGTGTATGTATATATATATATATATATATATATATACTATAGTGTGTGTATATGTGTATATATATATATATATATATATACAAGTTATTGTTGCCACACTGGCAACCCACCTAAATCCTTCTCATTACCACCTGTCAAATGTTAGCCCAACATTTGCTTATCTTGACTGTCTTCTAACCAGTCACTCAGTTGCTTTATCGCTCTGCCATTTTGTGCTTTGCAGAGTTTCTTCTGTTAGCTTGTGTGATTTTTGTGAGCTGGCAATAGATCCCTACACTTTTATTTGGGGTAGTTGGAAAGATGGAGGCCAGAAAATCAAATCATGGGCAGAATACTGCTGAAAGTCGCATCAAGGGTTGTTGATTCCCAGTGGGATGAGCAGTACAAGCATTACAGAGTCATTCAATGACTGTGAATCTCTCCACCGGGGGTGAATGTAGTATAATACATGTGTACATTCACCTACGCCAAACCCACAGAAGTATAATAGCAGCTTAAGTCTGACCAAGAGTAAACACAGAAAATAGCCCCCTAAGTACCTATTGTGGCTAACTGCATACATGTATGAATCTACTTTAATAAGAAGGGTCACAATCATAAGAATATGACCTTGCTTGAATAAACTGGTTTGAATATGAAATATTAAAGAAAATGTGTGTATGTGTGTGTACGTGTGTGTGTGTGTGTGTGTGTGCGTGTCTGTGTCTAACACCTTTCTCTCCCATGTTGCTGTCAGATCCAAATAGACATTCCTAGGATGAGTCCTGAGTCTTTGGTGCTGCAGCCAAAGGTGACAGAGGTAAGGTGGACAGAGCGGTCAGGACTGTGAATACAGCTCAATCCCCGGTCCTGTCGGTAACGAGCCCCACACTCTCTCCAGCGTCCGCCTGTCCGGTCTGGACTATTTCAGCTGGCTTGGCTCCAGCCGCTGTCCTTCATCCGTCTGGCTCCCTTCTCATGAATCTGTCTGCCTGTCGTATTGTTCATTTGCAGGGGGAAGACAGTCTGAAATGGTGTAATGTGGCCAACGCACACACAGACACACACAATTTTACTCTCTCACTCACATAGTATCACAAAGACATCTCAACATATTCACACTCGAGACCACGGCTGCTATCCATTTCAGACCACCGAAAACCCCCGTCTGCCTTCAATCAAGGAAAGCAATCCACTAACTGTTGCTCCCTGTCCGTCTCTCTCACTGTCTGTGATGCCCAGATCTGTGCTAAACCTGCCCGTTGCTTCAGTGTTTGTCTTTTTTTTTTTCTCTCTTTCTCTCTCTGCAGATTCACATTGACATACCGAGAACTAATCCTCTTATTCCTCTCTTTCAACAAGCTTCTGTCCAAGAGGTGAGAACCCCCCCTACCCTGCTGCACACACACACCACCTCACCTAGCAGGGTTTCCCCCCTCTGCTTTTGGGCAGATATGGGTGATAACATCATCAGTAGCACTGATATTGTGGGGGGGGGGGTAATAACGAGTGACAGTTAAAAATGATTAAGAAATCCTATTGGCCGATATTACATGAATTGATTCAAAAAGGTTAGTGCTGAAAATTCTAAATGATAGAAAGTGTGTCTGCCTAGGAGTTTGAAACGGGAAAACCCACTGTTCAGCACACTGCATGGTCCGGCATGGGTGCACACACACAGAGCACAAACTCAGATAACGTATAGAAGAATGATATAATACCTACAATCATGCATGTGATGGAATACACACAAACTCTCACTCTGCATGGTTAGCATTCTCGTGTTCTGCTTTGTTAATGCTACCGAACAAAGCATTTCTGGTTACAATTGGGTGTTTTAAGGGATATAAGAACTAATTATCTTAAAACCCTCTTAAGCATTATGTTTAGCTAGGCGTACATTACTGGAATCCTTAACTTATCCTTATCATTGTAAGCTGCTTTGGATAAGAGTTACTTGAATACTTAAAATGTAATTGTTGTGCAAGTAAGTTTGTTTTTTGCAGTGGTGTGAGAAGTTTGCTCAGCTGGCCTAAGGGACAGCTTCAGTGCAGCTTCCCAATGCAACTTAACACAGAAGTGAACTTCCCTTTTTTATATTAGGTTATGTTTATCTTATTATTGCAGTGCTTCCAGGAGGTCCTGTCATACATATCATGTATGGATGTCTACTAGAAAAAAGGGACAATGAGGAGACATACTAGCATGTGTCAGTGGACAGACTCATGTTCAAGCACACTCACACACAGTGCCCCAGGCAACTTTCCGCTGCCCCTGTCTTGTACGGGATACAACTCGGGGCTGTAACCAGACACGTGAGAAGGGGAATAAGGTCAGACAAGGGGGATGAACAGTACGTTTTACTACAGTACATGTCCTCTGTATGTACCTCCTTTTCCCCTCTCCCAGAATGTCTTTCTCCCTCTCACCCCCACACACCAACTCTCCTCTCTTTGAGTGCAAAATAAAAGCCACCAATATATTCCAGCAGCGTTCGCCTCATACATTTTGGTATGCAACAGACTCTAAAGGCCTCTTTTCTTTTATATGGCTATGCTTGCTGTGGCGCCACCTGAAAATCACCTCTGCTTCATTTAATTTCACTTGTTTGTCTCCGCACACCCCCCACACCCCCCCGTGGGGCTTGGAGAGATTTAGTCGAGATGGAAGGCAGTCAACAGTCTGTTCCATTTCGGGGAGAGAGGGATATTGAAGCAATTCTGCAGTGATTTCCTAAGTGGTATCTAAGTGTTTGAGTTTTTCTTGTTCTGGAGAACAATGCAGTCTTTGTGAGATGTTGATAATCAGCAATTACAAGTTCCCAACGTGAGAAGAAAACATTCCATTTTGCCTCCAAATTGTGGTTAGAGGCTAAAAGAGCAGGATTTATCCGTGTCTGCCATATTAAGAAATCTTTTTTCATTTTAAGCATTTCATTGATGCTTTTTCAATGAATAACTTGTAAGGAGTGCATATGTTGCAGATTAGTGTGGTTGTTGATGAAAATGCTGGATATTTGAGCGATTGAGCTCTTGATCTTTTGACAGTGGGATCATCTTTTAAGCCTCTAACTTCTCCTTACGTTTTTTTTTTATTAACTATATGTCAGATGTCAGTGAGCAGTTCTTTGACTTGGCACCATTTTGTTGTGTCAATTTCCTCTCCACCTCCTGAGATTACCCTTATCAGGGTCCTTGGGGTCTGGAACTAATTTGATGGAGTCATAGAGTTATGACACAAGAGACACAGCAAGCTGATTTCCTGTCCTAGCGATGCGGCGCGTTATGACAAGAATATGAAATTAATGTGAGATTAACATAATTTGAAAGAATGTGGTCTGATGTCTGTCGAGGACTGAGTGAACTCTGTTCTAACCGGAAGAAAGTGCTTTTTGGTTGGTGTTTAAAGTTTCTCTGCTTCTGTTTTCTTTCACATACAAACATTCTTTGCCCATAGTAAACTGGATGTGGGTAGTGTGTATGTGCAGGGGTTCACTGAGAGTGGTTCAGTGTGTAGGTACCAATGTGAAATATGCATGTCAGCCTTTTGAGGCTGCACAAAAAGAAAGTCCCATTACCCACTCCCCCTGCAAGCAGCAGCACCTCTCCCTGTTTGATAGATTGGACTTTGATAAGGAAAAGAGGAGGTGTGAGCTGTGGAGGCATGTAAAGGGGATTTGAGGAGAAAGTGTCGGGGAAAGCCAGAGAGAGTTGCATCTTACCAATCTCTCTCGCTATCTTAACATTGATTGAATTACTTTAAATAGAAATGAGAAGCTTTGTGCGCACAGCTTCCAAAAAACGACATTTTCATGGCCATGTTTTTTCTCTCTCCATAAAACAATGAGCTATGGGGTTATTTAGAAAGTGACAGAAACATGACATATTCCCAAAAGATAAGAAAGTGCCTGATGGGTGTGGTACAGCAAGGTGTGTGAGAGTCTTTGTGTATTTTGGGGGGAAATCCATTTGAGCCCCAGAAAAACAAGCTGAACATCATGCCTCCTCTAATTCACCGGGGCTGACAGCATTAAACAGCCACACATAACGAAGATGGAAGTGTTTACCTTGCAAAAAAATATTGAGAATCGGTGAGAGAGGGAGATGAAGGAGGAGACTGAGTCAGAGTGGAAGAGCAAGAGACGGAGACAAACTTATGAAAAGGGAAGAGAGGTGGGAGGAGACCGAGACCACAGCAGAAGACAAAGTTCAAAGTCAGCTGTTTTGTGCACAAAAATGCAGCTGAGAAAGTGACGACTGAGGTGTGGCTCTGTGTTGAAAGAGAGTGGCAAAGAAACGGTCCAGGCGGCAACCTCTGGGCCTGAAAAATGAAGCCAATGCGGAAGTTCCTTAAACCTGATTGTCTGATTGTATAGAAGTCAATGAAAAATGACACATTTTCCTAATGAGTTTTTAGTCTCAATCTCTAGTTTCAAGTGTTCAATACGGCATGATGTTCATTTAGTAAATGATGGTCCCATTTAGAATAAAAACTGTGCCGTCACAGTGGCTACGTCCACTTCCTTTATACAGTCTCTGGGTTCATCTCAAATTTAGACAAACTCGTTTCTCACGGAAACACTGTGTGTATCCTTGAGGTCCACCAAACGTTTTAAATTGCATTTTCTTCCTCATAAAACATTTGCTAAGCGATTTTATATTTAAAATATTTAGCTTGATCAATGTTTCCAAGCTTGCAGCCTTTTTCTTGCCTGTCTTTGTTGCCACATTACTGCGCTACTTTGCCCGTAACCGCCAGTCCACGTAAGTCCATGTTCACCGTCATGCGCCTGCCCAGTACAACCTAAACCGGGACCGCTCGTGAAAACATTGCTCTATAGCGATACAAGTCTAAACAATTCCACTGGGTACCTTGAATGATGAATTTACCCCAGAAATGATATGTCAGAGAAACAGTCTGAGTTTAAACCAAATTAATATCGGCTTAATAATCCATATCCTCATCTGTAGTGTTCAACGCCCACAGCAGGAAACGTTGTGCGAATTCCGCTGCTTTCCTCCTCACCAGCTTGGCATGATTCAAATTGTTCCGATTTCTACGACTGCCTGCCCGCACCTCACTCACTTTCTGAAATGTACACTTCTATGATTGAAACTTCTCATTCTGACTAGCCCAATGTTTGCCAGGCATAAGAATCTAAGCCGTCAGTGAACATGCTTTATTAGTAACGTCTCATCTGTGAGGGAAATTATTAATTAATTAATTGATTAGTTCATCAAGAGAAAACTGGACAAATTGACAGAGGGTTGATTGTTTACGTAGTTTTATACTTAACATTTCTGGATTTTAGCTTCTCTGACGCCGGGGTTTATTGCTTATCTGTGTCATATCATTGGGAATTGACTAGCTTTGTACATTAGTGTGTTTTTTTTCTACAAGCTGTATTGACACGATCTCTCTCTCTCTCTCTGTGTGTGTGTGTGTGTGTGTGTGTGTGTGTGTGTGTGTGTGTGTGTGTGTGTGTGTGTGTGTGTGTGTGTGTGTGTGTGTGTGTGTGTGTGTGTGTGTGTGTGTGTGTGTGTGTGTGTGTGTGTGTGTAAGATTTTTGAGCGGATCCTTTTCATCTGGGCCATCCGCCATCCAGCCAGCGGCTACGTGCAAGGCATCAACGACCTGGTCACACCGTTCTTTGTCGTCTACGTATTTGAGTACATTGGTAAGTGCCGTCTCTCCCTCTCTGTCTCCTTTTCCCTTTCACTTAAAATCTCCCTAATCTTTTATGTGATATGCTATTAATGTGAGGATTGGTCGTCTCTCTTTGGCTGCTTTCCACAGTGTAGAGTGGCACCTTTCGTAGCCGGCAGCACTCACGGTTCACTCTGTAGTGCATCGTCACAGGGAATCAACCCTGGGACCCTCGAGACACTCTCTTGTGCGTCTTCGTGTGTAAAAAAACGTTATTTTATACAATTTTCATGTTTAACAAATGGTACTAAGAAATGCCCAATAATAAAAAAAATTCTTGCATTCTTCCTTTATTAGATAAACATTTAATGAAGGCCAGTGTTCATGAATGAACCCCACTTGTGTTTTAGGTCCCTGGTTTTTCCCTTACAGTTGTTTTTGTTCCATAGAATGAGGGCCTGATTGTCTTTTCAATCACCTACTGGGAGTTGTTCTTATGTGATTTTCCAGTATAGAGAAAACAATCAGTGTTTTTTTAAGAAGCAATTTTGCACCGCATTCCTCTTCTTTATGAGTTTGGCCAATAATCGGAGGGAAGCTGTACAAACGGTAAGCGATGGGAATTGACCCCATGCTGTCGTGACAAGTTTTTAAGTGGTTGGAGCCACTGCAGCTCTACTGGACGTGCGCGTTTCTGCACGCTTCCTCTGTGATGTGAGCTGCTCTATACATCCCACATATACGCTGTGTTTCTTTGTGCTATGTTTTGGCCCATCAAGCTCTCTTTGAAGCCATTCAAAATAGATCTGCTAAGTGGAAACCGCAAGGCTCTGTGGACTACCTTGCACACTCCAGACAAACTGTGGTCACAGAGAGATACAATTAGGATCCACAAGTAAAGTGGTGGGAAGCACGCAAGTGGCTGGACTCCCTGACTTCTGTGCTTCTCTGTACTGCTTTCTGCACGCAGCACTTTACTCGGAGCTAATGAGTGTTTTAAAGTGTTTTCTCAACTTTTACTTTTAGTATAACGCAATACAATGCAACAGGCCAGCCGGCAAAATGACCATGAAGTTGAATCAACACCTCGGAAAAACTATTTCAACCCTAAATTAACATTACAACCTTCATTAAAGTAGAATATCCATTCCAGTGCTGTTGTATTAGACTGCATCTCTTGTCCTTGTTACTTTTTCCACTCTTTTCTTTAATTATCAAGTTCTCCTGTGTTTTTGCCTTTTTCGATCACTTCGATCACTTTCTTTCCTATCCCTACCTCTCTCTGCATGTGTTTCTTCTCTCTCTTTACCTTTCTCTGTGGGCTTGTCAGATCTTCAAGGCATCACCCCACGCTTTGTTCCCCTGCATCTCCTTGAGATGATGAGCCTTGAATAACATACACAGCCAACAAACCTTCAAACGTGCCTGGCTGGCATCTTACATGATGGGTTGATGTGCTGCGTTGTTGTTGTTGTTGTTAGGTTTTCTTGTTTTCTGACGCAGAGAGAGGTTTGGCTCTTTCATGAGGTAGGCCTAATTCTGCTTCTTTTGTGGAGGGGTAGGAAGTGTGAGATTTCCTCTCGCATGCTGTCGTGCTCTCTCGCTCGCTCTCTTCCTCTCCTGCCATCTATTTTTCTTTCTTCTATTGCATTGCCCTCCCTCTTCCTCTCTCTTTCCCTCCCTCCTTTGTAAGTGAGCTCATGAGTGTATCGTGAATGCAGGAAGTTAATTGTCAAGTCAGAATTAATTTCATTACGAATGATTACCAATAAATACTCTAACAGACATTCGCCACGGGCAATGTAGACATGCTGCCTGAATAGTTCTTACACAACTAAGTATGGCAATAGTAACATTTGAAGGTGTTTGTAGGTCAGGCACCTGAACTATTTATCTCTTACCTTTTTTTCTATTCTCAGAATGAGGCCAAAGACGGATCTATCAAACCCAAGAGCCTATTTGGTAAAAACACCGGCCTCTTAAGTAACACAGCCCCAGGCCCTAAACATAGAAAGTGAAAATTCAAGTGAAAATGAATTTAACAATTCAGTGTTTTTTGTGGCTTATCTTCTACTTCTAGTCTTTATTTAGAATAGAAGGAATATTTGTTGTGAAGAAAGTTCAAGTGTATCCTAATTCAAAACATTATCATTGAGACGATGACCATATTATATCACAGTTTGCCATATCAACCTTTCGAACTGATATGGCAAACTTGTTAGCACACAGTTGATTGCTTGCGTGTGTGCGTGGCGCTGTGCCCCGATGTACTAGGCCAATCGCCGATATATTCGTTAAATTTCCCAACTCTGATTTAGGTCCAATATTTACTCTCCTTTTTAGCTCTGTTTTGGATTGTTTTCTGCATTGTCCTGTCTAAAGTTGGGGCTGAAAGGGCCTTTGCTTTATGTGCTGCACAGAGTCCACTCCGCAGTCTGTTTAATGGACTCAACAATGGCTGTTGTTGGAAGTGTACCTTGATAGTTTATATTATGGTGCAGTGACCTAATCAGTAACCCTAAAAGCTATAAAACTAACGAGGAGTGCAGTTAGGGAGAAAGTGGCTTGGATCAGCTCGCAGCAAAATGCCAATATCAGTTTATGTCCTGCAGAGCTAAATTGAGTGACAAAGCAGCCACACCCGCAGCCAAAGTGTCTTTAGAAAAGCACTTGTTATTCACACTAATGCACAGCAAGTTGTCGTTTTGCGAAATGTTTAAATAGTCATCACATCTTGATTGCGTGTTTGTGTCTGAACAGATGTAAAGCCTTGTGAATTTGAGTGACAGCCATTATCTGAGGATGAGAGCCGGTTCATTGTCTGGGAACCTGATTAAGACTTTGACCTGTTTGCAGCTGCTTCATTTACCTTCTAAACAAGTCCTTTCTGTCTATTCGCCTTTCCATGTTGTCTCTGACATCATTTCTTTGCCATTTTCTTTCTCTCTCCCTCTTTCTATGTCTCTGTCTAGTTGTGTTTTTGAGATTTTTCTATTAATTGATTGATTTAAGCCTTTTTGCTTCAGAGTCTGTGTAGGCTGCCTCCCAAACGCAGATAGAGATGGATAAAATACCAAATCACACCCACACTCTGCTGCCCACCAGATGCCCCTGCACATGTTTGTTTGTGTCTTTACATGTCCTCCTTTTGTTCCACTATTCATATCTGTCACTTTGTTAGTCTCTTTGTTTTTTTCTTTTTAGCACCCTCGCTATGTTTCTCTGGCTTCTTTTTCTGAGTCACAAAAAAGCCTTGGTCTGGCACTGCAGTGCTTGTTCAGCTGCCATACACTCCATTTACCTTTTGATGATGCAATGCAGAGTGACAGCCCTTTCCCCCTTCACAGAACTCCCGCTTTCCCCCTGTCACAACATTCATTAACACCTGCCTGTTAATCTAAATTGAAAAGTTCCAATTGGTAGATTATTGATAAACTCCTCTGATGCAGAGGAACAAAAAATACCACTAAAGTTGTTGAGTATCCACCTGGACTGTTAAGCAATCTCGTGTCAAAGGAGGAATTGATTTGGAGAGTCTATGGTTCTTGTTCTCCACCTGTGAGGCATTACTTTGCTTTTGTCTTCTCCCCTATTTTCCACAGTATAGCGCCTCTCCCATTAGCCGACAATAAATGTCATCTAATTAAGGCCAGAATGGGCCATGACGGTCCAAGGAGCAGGGCCAGTCCTCCTTTTAATGTGGAGCGGCCATTGATTGGCCAGCGAATCCATAATGTAATCTGCATGCCAGTGTCTAAGTATGGATCCACTCTGAAGAGAGATGAAAACACAGGAGCAGGTTAGAGAGACAGGGGAAAGAGATGAGGTAGTGCAAACAAAATTCATAGAGGAGACGGAGAACCACGGCTAGAATGAAGACAAAGTAGTAGAATATAACTGCAGCCAGAATGTCCCCTGGCAGGCTTAAGCGTTAGAAAGAGTGAGGGCATGGGGAATGACCGAGAGGGACAAACAAAAGAGCAGGAAAATAACATTTTCAAAAAGGGGGAAATGACCGACTTAGAAAATTCCCCCATGCTGTCAGGAAGCGGCCGCGCCAGGCAATCCTTCCTCCTATCAACTGAGAGATGAATGGCTTGGTGCACCCATCCTCCTCTGTGAGGCTCTACTTATAGCAGGCAGAAAGGGGTTTGCAACCTCTTTCTGCTGCAAGAAATTCTTGAGGAATTCATATTTAGCTCTGTACTGAGAGGGTTGTTCACCAGTGTGTGTGTGTGTGTGTAAGTAGTGCTTTCTATAGAGTGGATTTGTTATAATATTGTTCATAATGTTAATATTATGGTTCCCACAGGTCCTTGAAATCTTTGAAATTGTGTACATTTCAGGAAGAGAAACAGAAAGTTTTCGAAAAAAGGGGGTCATTGAAAGTGCTTGAATGTACAGTATGTATTTTGTGCAAGAGTAAAAGTTGAAGTCCTTTTGATATTTTATTTGACTTAATGTTAAAGTAAATAAGCTACATTCCGCTACCTGCATTCGTATCGCAGTTGCATCATTGTTTCACCCGCCACTTGGCTCGAGAACGTGCAACAGTAATTGACCTTGATGTTGGGTATCTACTGGATGAGTAAATAAGTAAGTTTCCTAGAAAAGAAACACTACTCTGTCTTGTTTTGATATTTGAAGAGAAGTGAATTCTTCTTTAGCAATTACAAAAATGCTCTCAGTTCTTGAGTGTCTTTCTACCGTTTTGTAGACATAGGTTGTTGTCCCTGTAGAAGTAGGATAATGTGCTTAGTGAGCAGGGACCCTTGAGGAAGGAGGGATGAGGATGAGCCACTGTTCGGCTCATTTGCTGTAACAAGGGTCATATTAAAGCTTGGCGGAATTAGCTAGCTACCAAACTAGCGCACAGCTGGCTAGTCAGCTGGTTACTGAACAGGAGCCGAACAAAGTTGTCACTCATATGGTGATAGCAATGTGCTTTCATACGCGGTGACAAGAGTTTGTGGATGAAGCATTTCTTACATTTTACTCATTTACTCTAGCTGTCTATGCTTCGTAATGTTTTTGGGTCACTGCTAAACGTCACCTCAGTGAGTCCGCGACTTGCCGCAAGTTTATGTGGAAGTTAGCCTGTTGCAATGGCAACGGTACACATACAACATGGCCTAAACTCTGATCATCCTGCTACGTTGACTAAATGGGAATGTGCGTTCTACTCGTATATTCATTCTCTGAATGTGCCTGTATGATAGAGGTCTTCATAGTGCTGTGGAAGATAATGTGTGATTCGTGCGTACATGTTTGAGTGAGTGTTTTAGCCAGCCTTTTTAAAAAAACGAAAAGACTCCTCACATCCCTAGACACATGTCTTTTCTCTAAAAGCTTCTTATATCTTTCCCCGAAATGTGTACTTCCTTTTACAATATGCTCTTTATCACTTGCTTATGCAGGGCAAATTATGTCTGCTAAAGGCACATTTGTAAATTATACACGGAGCTTTTAGGAAGTAAGAGCTTTATGGTACCCGTTTTTTCTTTTGCATTTTACATTATTTTAACAAGCTTGTCTCAGTCCCTTGGTCACAAAACATGCTTTACAAAGTTGAGAAAAATGCTGTAAAACTAGATTAACTTGCAACATGCCACATTTCGGGTTGCATTTCTGTCTTGTATCATTGCGCTCACTAACTGCAGCTTTGGCTAGACACAGATTGTGGTTATTCACTCACACTGTTCATGTAGCTTTTTTTAAATGAGTAAGTAGAGCAGCCTACATTTTGCCTGGAGGACTATCACATTTCTTGGAAGAAGAGAGAGTATTCTCTGTTATGTATCTTATAAGATGCCATATTTGTTATTTTAGTTTACGCAGTTGTTTTATTTCAACCGACTATGAACGACTGCGACTCCTCCACTATACACAGATGCTGGATTTCACTTTGTTCAGCTGCTTCTTACTACACACCAGGGAATGCTTTACAACACACCAGGACTGGAGAATGTGTTGGAGATTTAGACAGCTACACGTCGTTGTCAATATTTTAACACACATTTATTTGGTCATTTATTTACATGTATGCACACATAAACATAATTTTTTGATAATTTTGTGTGCATATGCTGGTCTTGATGTTCGTCTATTCTGCATAGCCTACATGCAAATGAGACCAACTAGCTTTCAGCTGAGAGCCTGATGGGGGGGCTGGCTGTAACAGACAACTTAAATGCTGTAAAATAATGTACCACAAGTAGGGTATTACTGAACCTATGTCGCTATATAGAACCACACTTTTAACAATGCCTCAGAATGGAGAGAGAAAGGGCTCTGCTGGATGTCTCTTTCAGAAAGTCGAGGTGCCACTTATACACCTACACACACGCACAGTGCCTGCATTGCCACTTTGTGTGTGTGTGTGTGTGTGTGTGTGTGTGTGTGTGTGTGTGTGTGTGAAGAGAGGATGGGGTGTAACATTGCAGATAGACTGGCTTGGTGGAGCACCCAGGGACAATGCTTGGAAGATGGAAACATACTGTCAGTCAGCTGTGATGAAATGCCTGCAGGAGTGCAACACCACACACACACACACACACTGTATTGTGAAACACAGGGCACAGACTGCGAGGTGAGCTATTACACACACACACAGAGCTGAGACTGGTACCTCCTATATAAAGAGAAGAGACTCATGGGTGAAAACAGAAACTTAAGTTTGATGACACTAAAGGCTGAATTAAGAGTTCTTCACCTTGTCATATCTGATGAATTTTATATTCTAGGTTGGCATTTATCTTGCACTAAGCAGCAGTCTGCTTAACTTCAGGCGTTCACTTTTGGCCCTTTCGTTGCATCTTCCCCCGTCTTGTCTTCATATCTCCCCTTCTCTTCTCCACATTTGCCGTCCTCTCTGATCTGTTGTTGTCTACTGCCATGGAGCTTTAGCTGTGGCCCAGTGAGCTGTGCCGTGCTGTGCCGTGCATCCTCACATCAGGGGATTACAGTGCTGAACTGTTGTGTGATGATTGGCTCAAAATGTGTGGTCATCGAAAATAAAGTGCCAATTCTACTTGTTATATTCTAATGTCAGTAACATAAGAGTCGCTGTCATTTGGTGTTTAACACACTCGTGTGATACTGTTCTGTTCTGATTGGTAATTACGGCATTCTACGGTTATTTCTGAATACCAGACTGTTGCTATGGAAGCAGCTCTGATCATAGACTGGAGGACCATGTCCAGTAAGGGATGATGTTTTGAAATAAATATTTTGTGTCAAATTATTGATTTCTTTAGTAAGTTTCTGTGTAATAAGTAGGATAATGTACAGCGAGCGGGTCATTATTGTGAAATGAACCAGACAGGGTAATGCACGACACGACGTGTATGCATAATGACCTGCACGCTTTAATTATCCCGTACGCAACAGATGGGAGCCTCAATGAAGTTTGTTGCTTTAATACACTGTTGAAGGGATAGTTCGGATTGTTTGAAGTGGTGTTGTGTGAGGTACTTATGCATAGTCAGTGTATTACCTCCAGTAGATGACGGTCTGCACGCCCCCAGCTTGGAGAAGCAGACAGGAGTTACCACACAGAAGCTGAGAGATGTACTGCTGTGGACGGGGGGCAGCAGCAAAATGTATTTTGCCCACCTAAAAAAATCTAATAAAATCAGTAACAATGTATGCTATATTTAGAATATTTGTTTCTGCTTTACCTTGCCATCAGACAGCCTTTTCAAACAGGGAACTGAAGCCGTTATCTATGCTCTCTTCAATGTCATTAGACTCCATTGTGAAAAAAAAGAAAGAAAAGCCAAAGCAATAATTTTACCAGTCTGGTAGCTTTGGCTTCAGCTCGCCGTCGGAAACAGACTGTCCAGCTGTGTGACGTCAAGGTAAAGCAGGGAACATATTCTAAATATAGCGTACACCTAAAGTCATAATGATTTTTCTTAGCTGGGCCTTTCTTTTAGGGAGCTAAAATCTGTTTTGTGGCTGCCCCTGTTCACAGCAGTACATTGCTTATCTCCCATGCTAGTACAACTGTTTCCCAAAACTACGGGCTTGTCGATCGCCATCCACTGCAGGTAATTCACTGACTATGGATAAGTAGCTCATACAAACCTACTCATCCTTTTTAATGTTACTGAACACTTTTATGGCTAAAAATTGTTAAAACGTTCAACCTGGGAACAACCAGAAGACATTTATTGTGAAAATGTTGTCTTCTTTGCTTACCCTGTTGATTTCTTCTCCTCTCCGTATCCACTCATCTGCTCGTTTGTCCGTGTATAGATTGAGCAATCTGTGGAGTGGATCTTGGTCAGTAGGCGGTTAACTAATATCGGCTTCTTTCTCCCCATGGTCCGGCCACCGTTGGTTGAGCCTTCTATTATAAGTCTCCCTCTGATTAACGGCTGTTATTAGCTCTAATGAGCTGCTTAGTGATGAGCACAGCTGCTGACATCCAGCAGGAACACTGTCTTTTCTACTTTGTTCCTTATCTACTTCTGCTTTTTGTAATTTCTCCTGCTTTAATCATTCAATGAGGTTATTGACTCGGCGTAGGCATTATTTTCCCCCAGACAGTTTGAGATTTGTTCTTCAATTGTCTTTGACATCATCTCTCATTGTCTCTCTCCTGGCTTGAGCTTTGTCTCACTCTCCACTTCTCCATTTGGTTTAGAACACTATCACCATGTCTCTGGGGTTAAGTAATAGCATTTTGACAGGCGGGATTGAATCAGCTGTATGGTTTTGACCCTCAGTCTCTGTCTATCTCCACCTTTTCTGTGTTTAAATATCTCTTTCATTCCCCTGAAATGTGTTCTTTTCTTTCAGACTTTTGATGGTTGCCACTTTTCATTCATTGTCTACTATTTTCTTCTTAAAGAGGTTGCAATCATTATTCTCATATCTCCACTTGAATTCATATTTGACGTTGTGCTTCTTGCTCCCTATACCGTGGTTGCCACTCATACATTTTTAAGGCCACTGGATTATAAATGAATCCAAACATGAGAGAAACTCTTCCTTACGAGGAGATGGATTGTATTCATAATATCTAATGTCATCATGTCTGGTTGTTTTAATCCGTTTCAATCCGTTCCATCTTCTAACAGCTTTGTCCAGGAGCTTTCTATGTCTTCTTTGTATTTTCTTACATAGAATAAGTTGTTATAAATCCTAAGGAATGACCTGCTAAGTGGGTTACCTGGTTAAAATGTATCTGCTAATTCTATTGTTCAAAAATGTGTCCAGATATCTAATGCCTACGATTGTTTCCTCATACAAATAGTGGTGGGAGATGGGAAATGCAAGTAATTTCTTTTTCCCTGGCATTTCTAAGTAAAAAAAATGATAATAACTTATAATACATAATATAAAACTTGACATAGTCAAAATCCTTTCAGTGTGTTTGTGTTAAAATCTGGAACATCTTATAAAATTACTTGGGATTCTTAGAATCTATTAAGGTGGAAAACCTTTTTAACGAAGGAAATGGAAAGC
The DNA here is from genome assembly GCA_943593645.1 of Bovichtus variegatus. NCBI lineage: Eukaryota > Metazoa > Chordata > Actinopteri > Perciformes > Bovichtidae > Bovichtus > Bovichtus variegatus. The sequence continues at coordinate 1,220,306 of CALSCE010009689.1, forward strand.
GGAAAAACGGGAGAATTCTTAGTATTTTTTGTAAAGATCTTCTATTTGTATTATGAGTAATATCTAATATAATTGATTCTGCTTGACATAGCTTCCCCATAAAGTCTGTAATGTTGTAGATGCACTGCAGTATTTATTGTTTCCATTGGCAGGCCAGACCCACTATGGAAATACTTTATATAAAGTTCAAGTGTTTATATTCTTCAATTTTATGAATAACTGCTTGTTCCTTTTATATTATATTTAAAGTTTGTTTTATCTTTTCTATTTGTTTGTGTCTGCATGTCCAGGTGTCGGGGGACACATTTAATTTGTGCCTTATGTTTTAAGTTGATTTAGTTTTGTGAGTATTTGGACACAAACTGTGTTGATGAGGTTCTTTATGACAGAATCAACTCAAACCAAACTGCACCCCATCGAAGCAGGTCTCAACCCAGAGGTAGGGTGAAGTGAGGAAATAAATGTACCCATTTAAAAATAATTGATTTCATTAGGCATGCAGTTCTTAACTAAAACCAAAACATGTGGCAGAGAAGAGGAAACAAACGTGGTAATTGTTTTCAGTCATACTAAACATTTTCAGACTGTAAACATGGTTACTTTTTTCAAGCCATGGGATATCTATCTGCAAAGGGATTGTACTACATTTGCTGTCATTTTTAATTGTGTGTTTTGAACCTTACATGTTATGGCCTACAGTGTGGAGATGACCGTTGAAGCCGCAGACAACATTGTCAGTGCTTGACAATAGGATATGCAGTATAAAGCTGAAAATCAATAGCTGTGCTTTCATCTGCGTCCGACCTGATCTTATTTCCCCGTATTACCAGAGATTTTCTCATTGCTCCTGATAAAAAGCAATAGAGCTCTGAAATGATCCAGAGAAATAGTTCTGTCAAAAAATGATTTATCTTCTGTGAATAATCGCGGGGGTTATTGAATATTTTTAGATTAAGTTAATTACTTGACTATAAAAAGCCATAAATTGAAGCCCTCCTCACAGAGAAGCTTCAGATCTCTCAAAGTCTCTATTTCTCGTTCTCTCTGTCAGCCGTTTCATTGGGGGAAAAGAAGAAAAAAAAAGAAGAAAAAAATTCTGTTTTATCATTCTGTCACCAGCGAGACGCGTTCCGCTTGACCTGATGCAATTGGAGGCAATTGAAACAGTCATCTTACCGTGCCGCTGCCATGGC
>CALSCE010009689.1:1238128-1262142 GCA_943593645.1 Bovichtus variegatus
CTCTCTCTCTCTCTCTCTCTCTCTCTCTCTCTCTCTCTCCCTCCATCTCCTCCCTCTCTCTTCTGTCCTGTTCTCTTTCTCTCTCACACACATGTACACGCAGTTGTTGTGTTGATTCTGTCCAACTTGCTGATAGACATCCAGTGCCACAATAGGAGGCAATCTTAGTCCAGCTTGGAGCTATTGTTGTCTCTAATAGAATGGACTGAGAGGTGAAGAGTAGCTATTGATTCAGCTGACTGACAGAGAAGAGGGGGAGAGAGACACGCAGTGAACAAAGGAGGAGAGGACGAGAGGCAGTTGACACCTGAAAGACAGACACAGATTGTATGTTTGTGGGACGTGCGGCTGATGTTTTTGTGGGTGAAACAGGGCAGTTCCACTTACTTGCTGGGTCAGATGTACTAGATGGACAGATGACGGGAGAAGAGGAGAATATATGAATAATGAAAGAGTGAGAGTTGATTTCCTCCTGTTGCCTCAGCTGATCAAAGATCCGACATATTGGATCTGACAAAAGAGAGGAAGTTAGTGAGGACGGGCGTAAAAATGGGGAAAATAGAAAACGGGACGAAGGTGGAGAGAGGGAGAGTGTTTGTGATGGAGACGAGGGGAGTTGAAGAAATAGGAGAAGCAGTTAAGATGGAAAAGTGGAAGGAAAGGGAATAAATATGAAAGCAGAAAATGAGAACAAAGTCCCTATTAGTGTCTTACCCTCGTCACAAATGTATCTCGAGAAAGAAAACCGTTTTAAATAAACAACAATCAGTCACGAAATAAAATGCAGTGCAGAATGGAACAAAATGAAACACCGGGGAACAAAACAAAGCAAAGGACACATAATATCATGTTCAAAACACTTAGTGAAGCCTCGCCTCATTAGCGCCACCAAAGTGATGAAGGTAGACTAGAAAATTGAGAGCTGAAGTTGGGAGAGGAGACGAGTTAGAGATTGATAACGGACAAAATGAGAGGAGCGATGTCGAAGGATTCAAATAAAAAAAAAGTAGAGAGGACAAGAGCAATATTTATATGGAAAGAGAATATATGGAAATATAATGAAAAATAGTGGAAGGGCAAAGGAAGGACTCAAAATCATTATCAACTTTTTTTTATATCTGGTTGCGATTACGTAATAAAAGTAGAATCGCCACAATAGCACAATAAAAATAGTGTTGAGAGTAAAAGTATTTCTCATAAAGGTTTAATTACATGAAACTATGGAAGAACATACGGTAAAAAGTAAAAGCAGTAATTTGAAGAATGTTAGCAATGCTAACTCATTTAGTTCGCACTTGTTTTGGTTAAAATTAGACGCATATACGGACATATTACACACAGTCTTAACCTCTACATAGATGGATGAATAGGTAAGAACTTCTGCCGCCAGTTTCATGCTATTCCATTGTGGCTGTAACACAAAGCGAGCAAACATGGATGCAAACATGGAAACGGTAGAGTTATAGGGATTGCAATTACATACAAAGAAAGATCTTTTCAAATGCGTAACTCTGCATGTGGCAGGAGAATGTTTCTCTGGAAAGATGTATAAGATGAAAATATAAAAGCTAAAAGAACACTCAGAATATATTGATTCACCGGTGCACTAAAAACGATGAGTCATACCTTTAATAGCAACAAACTTTGTGCTCCATACAAGAAATGACTTCACAAATGGAGGGGCGAGATTGTGACAGACATATAGATAGATAAAGCAATTGGGGATGAGCAGAAATATGATAAAGACCGCTAGACAGAGATGTGTAATAAAGAATGTGTGAGACATGGTTATAAAGACGGAGACAAAAAAAAAAAAGTTGTAGAATAAGTGTGAGAATAAGTTTGAAAGAATGAAAAGCAATAAAGAGACTGGCAGAGGAAAAGGAAGGAAGAGAAAGTGAGCGATTGACAAGAGATATAGAGAGAATTTGAATTGAAGTTATAGAACTAGGGAATGCAGACAAGGGATGCAGAAAGAAGAAGCTGGAGAGAGAAGGAGGGAGAGAGCGAGAGAACGAGAGGGAGAGAGAAGGAAGGGCAGTTGATTAATGCCAGCAGCTTCAATAATGCAAATGTAATTACTTGTACTGGCCCTCACACTTGCTTAGCACCTCACCACATTAACACCGGGGTGGTAGTAAGAGAGACAGACGGAAAGAAAGAGAGCCTAAGAGGAACAGAGGTTCAGGACGGAAAATGGAGACCGTGTAAAAATAAAGTATAAACAATTGGTAAAAGTACAACAAGAAGGATGGCGGGAGGTGGAGGAGGAGGAATGTGTGAAACAAATAACGGAGTGATGGAGAAGAGATGGGCACGGAGCCTGACGGGTGTCACGGGGAACATGGGGGAAAAGGCCATGGACAATCTTATCTAAATGAGCCACTTGGGTTAACTGCAGTATTTTTTTTGATTTTGGACATAGACGCTTTTTTCATTTTAGTGTGACCAAGATATATATTTAGTTGTGGAGAGAGATAAAGGTGGGTCAGGTGAGAAGAAGTAATGACACATTTGGAGGCTATGGAGGGAGGAAACGAGTGTGATGTGCTGTAGATGGAGGACTGGGGGCGGGGGGTGGTGGGGGGTGCAGGAGAGGACACTTGGTTCTGCTGAGCCTGAAGGACAACTGGAGCTGTTTATTGCTAAATGACTTCTCTTCCCCCCTCGCTCTTTCTTTCTCCATCTCTCTCCCTCTCTCCATCTGTTGGATAGTTTGCCACATCAGCTGTTCTCAAGCCACGCTGAAATGACCCCTCAAGGAAACCTAATCCTCTTTGTGTGTGTGTGTGTTTGAGTGTACACGCACACACAAAATGCTTATGTGCTGTTCTCACATGTATTGTATTCTGCAAGTTCAACAGTCCGACGCGGCCAACTCTTGTGATCATCTTCATGTTCAGTTATTATCTTCACATCCTTAAAAAAAGTCCTAAGTCCCAGTCCGACCATAAATGTCTTTTTACTACTGCCTGTCTACTACCTCACGGCCTGCGCTCTGTCGGAGCTGGTTGACCATTTGTATATGAATTACTCACCTCTCGTTACCTTGAATTCTTGAAGAAAACTTTGTTCACCGTGGAGGCACACGAGAAAAACTAAGACTCCAAAAAGTGAGAAATTCCTTGATGAGTTGAAGTAAATGTGTTTAACGCCGTTCTTGGATTCTTCATTCACTCTCATTCGAGTTTTCTCCACTAATTCAAGGTAACACGGGGTAAGTAACTGTAAACACAACGGTTGTTTGGGAGCGAAGTGTTCCTTTAAATAACCATTAAGAACGTTACAGGCGTGGTGTCCATGTCCCTACATTTGGCCTTACATGAGGCTTAAACAGCCTTCCCACCATCTAATTCAAACAAGCTTTGTTAGCCAGCTGGCATAATGCCGTGCAGATGAGGCACACTAACTAGTGAAATGAAGGCCTTCAGCTCTTTGGAATAATAATTCCATGGCTCACTTGATACATTCTCACAGTCAGCCCTCTACTCTGTCTTCAAGGCCACAGTTGCACTTGTTTTGTCATGCCAGTGTTTGTTATGCGGCCAATGTTTTCCATTCGCTGTTTTTAAAGCTTGGTTTGTGGTGCGAACACAAAGGACCCTGGCATACACTTCAAATCTTGAATGGCTACTGCACTTTTCTGAAAATTAATTCTCTAATGTCAAATTTCCAAACCTTCACGTCCTCGCTGTGATAAACTGACTCTCGAGCCAAACGACGGCAAAACGTCATTGTGAAACTAATCATGTTAGTCTTCTCAACAAGGGCTCAATTTCACAGCTCGTCTGAGAAATTACAGAGAAGTGTGGGAAATATTCATGCACAACGAATATCTGCTTGATCTCCTTAGCTCTTGTTTTTATTGCTTTTCCTGCCACTTTTTGCTATGTAGTCATTTGAGGTTAAAAGGAGTTTCATCCACTTACTGGTGTGACCTTCGTGCTCCTTGGTGTTACTCGTAATGATCTATCCGTAACGTGTGGAACCCATTTCATTCAAGCATGTATTTACTTTGAGAGTCAGTAAAAGCTTTAAGTATAAAAATGACAGATTACAGGCCAACTATTTCAGGTTTTTCCACCATTGTAGATGGAGCCTCGGTCCATATTGACTGTCTGTCTGATTTTTCTCCTCCTCAGGACAACTATACATTTGCCCAGCCAGGCATCCAGAGGAAAGTCAAGGCCCTGGAGGAGCTGGTCAGCAGGATCGATGGTGAGTCATCTGCCTTGCCTCCATCCATCCACCCCCCCCCCATCCATACTTAAGTCCTTTCTGCTCACAGATCTGCCATTTTGACTTGATTTCAATTGACCTCTTCTTGGCTTTCCAGTTGATTCTCTTCTCTTCTCTGTGTATCAGCCATATTTCGCTATTTCTTCTTCCTCACACACAGCAACTGAAAAAACACAAAAATACACTCCAAATCACGATCCTCTGCAGGGTGCTCTGCTTTGCAATGAACAAGCAAGACAATGAGCTTCATTCACAAACGTTTTTTTTTTTTTTCTCTCGCATTCATTTGTGAAAGCTGGAAGGAAATGAACAAAAACCTTAATTTATCTGGTATTTTCCCAACGTCAGTTGTATTTCCTTTAACTGTTCATGTCCAACACTCATCACAAATCACTCATCAAACAAGGATTTTGCATCACTTTAAATGTCGTTCTTACCTGTAAATGTTTTGGAAATTAGAGAATTTTAACTCCAACAAAAAGGGGTGTTAACTTAAATTCACCGATGTATACATATATGATATATTAACCGATGTATACATATATGATATTTTAAAGTTCTTAGTGATGTTTCATCTTCACTTCAAGTATTGCCTTGATGAGGATTTATTTTCTTCCCTGACAGTTTTCTTTGATACTTTAAAGAAAGTGTATGTGTTAGAACTAGATACACACCAGTAAGTTACATTTGTTTTCACTTCATTCTTCCGCAGTTGTAATTACATGACACTGCAAACGCTGATTGTCATTCCACTGGGCTGTCGGGGGAAATGTGAATGTGTCGGGGATTATTAGCTCAAAACAATGGCTTGCTGAGGGCTAGAAGTGAATGTATGCACACTAAGTGTACTCATACACAGCACCTTAGTGTTGATTAGCAATCCTGCTTTTTCCTGTGTTTCCGCCTTCTCTTTTTCACTTTGTCAAAAACAATAACTCTGTGATGGCTTTTGAATGGTCTTCAAGCCAAACTAACCTTTGTCACTTGGAAGGCATGTGTCATTCGTAGCGGCCCACAATGCAGTGTGCAAAACAAGGTCTAACAAAGCAAGCCTTTTGTACAATGGTCATGTTCTTGGCTAACCTTGGATGCTGTCCGACCATCCTGTCACCCGCTCTGTCAGCCAGAGGGAGGGGAGGACTCACCCGCTGCATCCAAATGGATGGAGTGTGTCTGTGTGTCTGTGTGTGAATGTCAGAGAAAGTTAGTGTGCATATTCAGCCCTGTCTGTTTGCATGTGCGACCCTGACAGAGAAAACTTGCCGATAGAGAGGGCAAGTGTGTGAGAGTGTACGTGCATGTTGTTATCTGTGTGTGATATACTGTAAGTGTGTGTGTGTGTGTGTGTGTGTACATTGGAGTGTCTGTGTGTCTGCCTTTGCTATGTTTCGAAAAAAGTAAATTGACAAAATAAAGAAGCAAAGTCCTCCCAAGCTCCGCCACAGCCCAGCAAAGATATAAAAAATGACTTGACATTTTTACTGTATCTTATTCCATAAGTGCCCTGTCATCATAGTTGGGGCAAAGCCATTTTATACCTCGCTAGCTTGACATCACCACCTCTAATGAGATCACAGATAGCTTTTATCTTGTGTTACAGGATTGTTTTTCGCCCCGCTGTCGACATAGCATCTGTGTTGGGAACAATGGCCTCTCATCTCTTCCAAAATTACCTATCAGCGCTTATCAGATGCAGCGCTATCCACCGTGTTGTGCAGTTGGATAAAGGGTGGGGTCCTGTCTTTTCACAACAGGCAGACGGATTAGCGACTGGTACAGATTTACCACTATTACCGCTTCACTCCTGATAGAAATTCCGTGTTGGATAATGAGGTTTTATGATAGTTTTCATTGTTTCTTTATTGTTTTTCTCTCTGTGTTAATGTTTTTTGTATGTTTCTTTTGAGATTACCAATCCATTACATTGCCAGCACTAATGGTACTTAATCTTGCACCTCATTAATTTTAGATTTGTGGAACAAAATTTTGTGCAGAATGTACGGATCTATTATTATCCATTAGAGCGAGCTAGTAACCTTCCCCAAAAGGCAAGGAAAAATGCTTTAGCTGTTGCTATGGGTGTTCTGTTTCAGCCTCGTATCAGTTGGGTATCCGATGCAGGGACATTAGTAGTTGATGGGGTATTTTTTAAGCCAATGGGAGGAGAGGCAGGGATGGTGGGGAAGAGGAAGGAGGGACTTTGGGATGTTTTTTTGACCTCGGCTCAGTGTTTTAATTGCATTATTGTTTGCAGTAGGGTCAGTAAGGATAGGACATTGCTGATCTGTTTGTCTCGCACCACTTTCTCTATCGCCTTCTCGACTGCACCGACCTCCTCCTACATACAGTATCTGTGAGATACAAAGAAAACAAACCTATACTGTACATTCACAGATAGATAATGTGCAGGTGCTATGACCATATGTACACCAGCCATTACTTGTCACATATTTTAGCACAGTGGGGGGGGGGGGAAATTATTTTTGGATTTGTGCCATTAGGTCACAGACATTTTTAATGCTCTTCCTTTCCTCCTCCTTCTCCCCATTTCTACTTCCTGTAACCTAACTTTTTTAAATTCAGTGGTAGAAATGAAGTGATATACTCAGAAAAAATGTAATGATTGCATGAATTCATCAGTCCTATAGTGTAAGCTCTAAGTGAACTTAAAAATGCCCAAAAAGCTGGAAGATTAGTTAAAAATTCCAAAAAATCAAAGCCGTTTATTTCTTCACTTAGATTCTTTTAGTTGGAAACAGTTTGTGACATTTGTTGGAAGGCTTCTCTCTCTGCTTGCCCCTCCCACAGACCCCCCCCCCCCCCCATGTAATTATCCCACACGTAATAAGTGACGCTAACTACCATTAGCATTGCTTAACGCCAGCACGAGCACCTCCTCAAAAGACACGCCACTTTGTCGGCATGCTTGTAATGCTTCTCAGATGTCTTTATTTCTCCTTTATACCTTACTGTGTATTAGTTGCATGCAAGTGCATTCGCACAAGTTTATCAACATGCAAATTGCCCAATGGTGAATTTATGCAAATGAGAGGATGCACTGGCAACTAAAATGAATAAAAAGGCTGGTAGCTGGATCGTAGGACTGTATTGCATAATGAAAGGCAGAAACGTTAGTTTGTTTTTACGATTCTGTAGTATGATCATTTTCTTTTCTGTAGCAGCAGTTGCTACGGTGGCTTTGCATTCTGTGTGCATGGCAGTGTATATTTACAGTTCTATTTGTTTAATGTGTATTTTTTGAGCCGGATTTGTACATAAATTCCCTGTGTATATAAATTCAAATGTGTTTTGCTTCTCTGGAGTTTTTGGAGTTTTCAAGTCGTGCCATTTTTGTTTAAAGCTGTATTGAGTTTAGATTCAGGCCTTCTCTGGTGTCTTATAACCAGGCCCGAGGTCAATTCCACCATCTTTCCCTGTCTTCCCACACAGTCCTCCAGACATCACCCCTACAATGTTCATGCACTTTGCTCTCTCTGCAATTGCAATTTTATATCTTACAAACTTAACTTTTTAAGTATTTTTCAAGCAATTATTTAAAGAAATTTACAGACGTCTGTTCTGTACCAAACCTGTGTGAAAGTTACATCACTGCGGTGCCTGTCTTTGAGCTGCTACCCCTTTCAGTCAATTTCAATTTAAAATTCTGACAGGGTGTGGTTGTTGTTCTTGCTCTTGGCTGCTGCACATCTTAAATAAATAGGATGCGTTTAATAATGTTGCATGGCATTTCTTCTGTGGTAATTATGCTAATTAAGTATTCCTGATTGAACACTTGAACAAACATTCATTAACAAACATTTATTACATTCAGGCATATCATTTACAGTTTTCTTAACTTGAAAGCATTTGCATCATTTGAGGCACTCAGTTCTTGGATATAAATACATAATGTACTTGCATGAGGTCTGCTGTTCCTCCCGTTTTCATGTACCGCGCTCCACAAGAACATTCTCATGTTGCTGTCTGTTTAGGACGTGGAGAGAAAGCATTTTGGATGTTTGACAGTGGACACACACAGACATGCAGTGATGTTGAGAAAAAACTCACTATTGATGCGTACATGTAATAACTGTATATATTCTCTGCAAGGAACAGCTGATCTGCTAAGAGTGCATGTTTGTGATAAAAGGTTCACATCATTTCTGACTCCATTCACTTTCTTATTATATCACATTTGATTTGTATAAAGTTTTGTAAATATAGTTTTCAGATTTTTGGGATTTTACTTGTTTAATTTTTTAGATACGTTTATATAACCATATGACACCAAACACGCGCTTAACATTAGTTTGTCAACATCTTTTATCGGGGACTCACTACATTGAAAACCTATCAACATCACTGAGGTAGTGTTGCGTTCGCCTTAGCGTTAGCTTCATGAGCTTGCTAGCTGCAACCGATAAAAACCTGCTAGCAACCGTTGTCATTTCAGCTGGCAAGAAATAAGAAGCCTGCTTCTGTCTTCTGTCTGACATCAAGGACAAACCTTACTGAGAATTGTGATTATCATCGTAAACTGTACATGTGCTTTCTGAGAATGGGAAGATAAACGGTTATTATTAGGGAGGATTAACAGTCAACTATGTCCAAAGAAAAAGACTGTGAGAGAGAATAACTGCATGTGCACGAGAGCTGAAAGGATAAGTCAATTAGTCGAGCGACAGAAAAATAATCGGCAACTATTATGATAATCGTTTAAGTCATTTTACAAGTAGAAATAGTGAAACAATTCCAGTATTCTCTGATTCCAGCCTCTCAAACGTGAAGATTTCCTGCTTTTTGTTGTCTTATGTCATTGTAAACTAATCATTTAAAGATGTCACGTTGGGCTCTGTGAAGTTGTGATGGCTATTCTGTGACAAGTTTTTGACATTTCATTGACTTTATTGATCGAATGAAAATAATCGGTTGCAGCTCTAATGGACACACAGTGGTGACTGACTTAATGTGCGAGATTCTTGTTACAGAAGAGCAAGCACTGGTGAACAGGGCCCTGTGGCCTGCTTTCTATCTACAGCAGGATTTGTTCAAAGCTGTGCTAATGGCAAGAGAAAAAAAAAAGTGAAATGGATTTTTTAAAATTTTTTATATATATTCAATACATTTATTGACACAGGGAGCGATGGGAATAGAGTGAAAGAATAAGCAAATGACAAAGAATAGATTTAAAATAAAGCAGCTCTGTTAGAAGAACATAAAGTAGGAGCCAGTAGGAGAGTGGAAGAGTGGAACTGTAATTACATTTTGTACCAAGGAGAGCTTGAAGTCGGGCAGAATTGGCCTCGTCAGCAGAGTCCTGAGAGCCGTTCACTAGTCACTGTACGACCTCTGACCTCCTGCTGTCCACCCACACTTCACCAGCCATGGGCTGCGGTCCAGTGTGGAGAGCAGACTAGCTGGCATCGTGGCCTCCGTCCTAAACTTTAACCAGCAGTGGGAGGGAAGACGAGAGTCATCATTCAATCATAGTCTATGAGTTATGTCATCCTCGACCTCCCTCAGCCCCCATAACTACGCTACCCAGCATGCTGAGCACATTGCCAACTGGACAGCATCCAACGGTTAAAAAGTCCCAAGTTTTAACGCTTTATTTCATTTTTTCATCAGGTTTTTTTTTTCTTCCGTTTTTTTGTTTGTTTTATGAGTCCTCTCATCTCCCGCTTGCAATAACACCTCATGACAAACGCATCTCCCTTCCACCCCTCCTCCATCGTGCACCTCTTCCTCTCTGTGTTTGGTGAAGTCGCTGCTATTAGACAGAGCAAGTTCATTAGTGTAATTTAACATTGTCTAAAGTTGTTCCACTCTCTCCCTCTGTTTGGCAGTAAGCTAAGATCTGTCACCGTGATGCATGCACTGTTAATGAGCTTGCCTTGTTTATGCTTTTACAGCAGCATGTGATAATTAAACTGCAGAGACGAGTGTGAAATAATGGCTTTGTGTTTACTTAGCGCCCTGCTCATGTGGTGGAGTGTGTGCATAATTGTCAAACACGCATGTGTGAGCAATGGAAGGCAGGTGTCATTCAATTGTTTGCTGTGTGTGTTGTGTGATTGAGAGCACTAATGTAGGTGTTCTTGCCTAGTAATACCTTACATAAAGCTTCATCAATTAAAGCTTTATTAAGGCTGTATGTGGGAGTGTGTGTGTGTGTGTCAGTGAGACCTGATTAAGAGCACAGTGTGAGGATGCTATAGTTCCTCCCTAACTCTCTTTTCTCATAGATTCTGACAGCTCTTTCATTACAGCTCTATTAAGAAATGTGTGTGTGTGTATGTGTGAGTGTGAGTGTGAGAGAGAATGAGTGTCATAGGTTTGATGACTGTGAAATAGGGAGTCGCTGAATACTGAGTGGTATTTTTAATCTTTTGTTATGTAAAGAAGCATTAAACAAACATTCATCAAGAACAGAGAAAGGAACAAAGACGGCCATTCTCAGTGTCACAGCCTCGTACGCTGCACATTTTCTACTGACATTTCTGCTTCTGATTCCACTCTCGTCAGCGAGACAGCCCGCCATGACACTGAAAATAGAGGCTGACGTTTGAACTCCACATTGTAGACGTATCGAGATCGCCCAATGCAACGTGTAGTTCTCTCTCTCTGTGGTTTTCTGGAAGTGAGAACATAATATGGACAAATTATAGGAGGAGGAAACCAAACGCATTGTATGGGTATAGGGAGACAGATGTGGACATCTAATAGCCAGCTGATGTTTATGTTTGGAGAGTCGAGCCTAACAAAACAAACTGAGTGGAAACTGCAGCCTCGACTGGTGATAATATTCATATTCAGCTGTTCTTGGTACCAGAGAATTTAAATTACAGTCATGTTCACAGAAAAATCCATCATACCGACCTTATCATGCCGATATTCTATATTTTTCCAAATAAAAACAATTCAGACTTTCGAGCTTTGACTATGAGGCTAAAACCTGATTCCTCTTCATTGTTTTCCAAAAACTATTAAAAGCACATTAATGAGCCAGTTACAGCAGGCGATGTGTTCCCTCATCACAATGAACATGGGATTTGTTTACTTTGGGTCAACTCCACATACACCGCTCTTGTGCCAGAAATATAATAAACTGAATCGTGCATTAATCCGCTGAGAGAAATAGTTCCGAACAAATGCACCATTTTCTCCTGTTTGAGGAACTTGTGCCAAAAACCTCAGTGCCCAGCTGTTTTAGGAAATAACAAAAAAAAAAACAGAAAAGGCTAAATCGCTTCTAATAATTTAACCTTCTTTTATTTTTCAAATGGATTTTGTTAAAGTTTTAAATCTATCTTCCATCGTACTGTATTAACAGATGGACAACCACATTGTTGGTTCTGATCTTTTCATTGGATTCCTTGAAAAATATTTTAATAAATATTGTCAGCCTTACCCTTTAAGTGAGAAGGACACATTGAGACATGATTATTATTCCAGAGGTGGGTAATCTCCTTGGTAACTACATGCGTTTTAGACATTACCAAACTAATATGCTTTATTATTCATGCAGGAAAATCATTTAACCATTATTACACATTTTAAAATGTAAAGAAGCGTCAGTTTTGACGGGGTTTAAATTATTATCATATTATAATAATTGTGCCTAGTAACAGTAGGTATTTATGACTAAAGTTAATACTGAAGTAAAGGGGGAGAAAAATCACACACACTGTTTATGCTGTTTTATAAAATATATATATTATATATAAATATATATTAAAATCACAACCTCGCTTCACCTTTGTCAAAAAAAGAGTACATTTTATTAAAACCCCACAGGGGGTTTGAAGAGTTTTTGTTGCACAGATTGACCTTATATGACAGAGATGAACAAAAATACATCTTTAATCAGCGCCGAGTGAAAGCAATAATGTCAAATAAATAATAAACATGCACTCTACACCTTACATAAACGTGCTGCCTGGCCTCACCTCTGGATGCTGTTGACCTACAGTATGCACTCCGTTCATCACTACTCTGACATGCAATTGTTTTTGAGTTTTATTTAACAGCGAGTACACTCCCTTTTCTCATCTCAGTTTGGTGTGTAGCTTTTCTCTAAAAATTCTGATAGCGGCGTAATTACATCTCTTTTATGAGGAAGAGGCTGCGTGCGCGGCGGCTGTGCGTGTGACACTGACTGCAGTAGTTATTAACAAAGAGGGGAGCTGTGAAGGAATCTGTCTATCTACACACTTGTTACTGTCATTACTATTGCCTCAAGGAATTGTTTGCCTTACAGAGATCTATTTTCTTTTGCTGGTCTTTACACAAAGCAGTGGAACCTTAATCTATGTGTGATATTGTGTTGTTGTTTTTTTTAAAATTGTGATAATTATTATTTTGACAGAATCTGTGCACCGCCACATGCAGCAGTACGAGGTGGAATACCTGCAGTTTGCCTTTCGCTGGATGAACAACCTCCTGATGAGGGAGCTGCCACTACGCTGCACGATCAGACTGTGGGACACATACCAGGTGAAAACACACACACATACAGCAAAAGCTACTGTTATTGTACTCTTTGTTATCTGTCCATTTCTATCTATCTGGCTCTGCATGGGATCTCAGCAATGGGGTTATTCTCTGACAATGACATCTGTGATTGCCTCAGAAGCGGTGCCTTTTCTAATTCCTTCCAACATATCCCAGCCAACCCAAGCGTCATGATGCAACATAATGCAGATCATTTTTTCACAAACATAAACAATCATGACAGCTTTCTCTGTAATGGTCTTAATTATACAGAGCTTATTATAATAGAGCCTAACTATGCTGCTCTGCCCCATCACACAGCCATGCTACTGATACATTTACACTTTGCTGGTTAGTTTAAGAAAGGGGTGCCCAAAAGGACAAACGCGAGTGTAGTGCGGGTAGATTGCGCACCGTCCCCAAAAAAAAAAATAGAGAAGGAAATGTGCGACCTCCTTGACTGCATTATTTGGCTCTACTTATTTATGCGAGTCAGCCTTTTCCCACTTGAAGATTATCAAGTCCAAGTAGCGATCCACCATGACCGATGATCATGTGGAAGCCTGCTTGAGGCTGGCGACCTGCACTTACTGTCCGGACTGTGCAGACCTGGCTGACTCTATTCAGTGCAAGTCATCAGAGTAAGGTAGTGACCATAAATGCATTGAATTGTATTGTGCCATAAAGGTTCAAGCAGTGTAGCAAAGTACACCAACATATATTGTGTATTTAAAGTATATTCAGTACATATATAAATATATATATTTAGCATTTTTTGATCATTTTGACCTGGTCATTTCAAAAGTAGCTAACAAGCCGACAAAGTGTGGGCACCCCTGTTTTAAGACAATGAGTTGATTTGTTCAGAAAAAGAAAGAAAATGTGCAAATAAGATTCAAAAGGGGGGGGGGGGGGGTGTAAAGGATTAGTTAATTATTGAAACAAAGATGTCAGTAGCCCCTTTCATGCATGAAACTAAATTTTTTGCTATTTAACTTGTGGTTTAATTTTATGGCTGCTCTGTTTTTTTGTTTGTGTGTGTGTAAGTAAAGCCTATTACTGTGTCAACCTAGGAGTGTAAATGTGAGGGAACACATCTGGACCTGCTCATTTCGCTGCCACACAGTTTCGCCTACAGTTACAGCAGATTGTTCACCTCAGTTGGCGTCGTCAGTGACACCTAATGTTTGCTATTGATTCAGTGGGGTGTGTGTACAGGCTCGAGAACTTGAGCTGAGTACATATAATGGATTTTCCAGCTGATGCAGAGGTATAGCGTGTAAGACAGACGATCGCAGTGTTTGATTAGATGAGGAAAGTGGAGAGAAGGAGCATGAAGATGAATGAAGAGTCGACGTAGTTCAAAATAAACTTCTCCATTGGTGGCAACTTCCAACTGTGGTTGCCGGTTGCACAAACATATGTATGTATAACGGTGCCTGCAGCTGTCTGCTCCCCTTGTTCCTTCTGCTTCCTCTTCTCAGCATCTTCAGCATCAATCAGTTTTATATTTGCATATTCTCATTTCTCGTTACAATGGGATTGATAAAATGCAGATGTTCTTTTTGTATTTACCCTTTTATGTTTGCTTAGCTAAAGAGTCTGACATTTGTAACTGTAACTCTTAAGTCTGACTTTCCCATAGCTCTGAAGTCACTGTGTAAAAGGTGTAATGTAGTAGGGTTGGGCGATATTGAAATTCCCCTACTGACGATATACGAAATAATTGTCCGAAAAAGAAGATTTAAAGAGGGATTTACATACATACATTTATATATCTATATATATATATATATATATATATATATATAGCCAATGGCGTCGTTCTCTCAGACGGAATTATTATTATTTTTATTTATTTTTTTACAAACGCTAAAATGGCTCACCTAATATAGCCTACTTGTGCGGCTGTAAATATACCTGGGCCACCACCAAATGAAAGTTTGTGGATGAAACACCGGGTGAAACGTAGCGAGAGCAAGAGAAAAAGAGAATTCATAAGAGGCATTGCATAATTGAGTAACACTCTATTATAGTGGACACGTGAGGATCAACCAATATCGTGGTTATATCGCCCAAGCCTATAATGTAGCGTTGCTTCTAATTAACACGAATGCATTATTGCTACCATGTAAATTATAGACTCTTTGGTTGCAGTTAAGTGCTCGAGAAGAACCAGAGGAGTGAGTAAATGGGCGAGGGAAAGCACATTCAGATGGGAAACAGATAAAGGTGAGGTAAATCGAGGATGAGAGGGGGAAGAAAAGGTGACAGTGTGACGTAAAACCAGACAAGAGCAACAAGTGGAAAGACTTAAAAAACAAAAAAATGAAATAAGGGCAATTTGCAGTTTAAAGCTAAAGGGCTCAGTCCACAGCCTTCAACAAACCATAGCTTGGATGAATAAACACCAAATGACTGTAAATCTCGATGAGTCTAAATCTTTCTGAACTTTAACTGACTGAACTTTGGGCTGCATGAGATAGAGCCCAACTGACAGTTAAAAGCCACACGTAACGGCAACAATGGTATTTTCCTTTTCTTGCCATACTTGAATTAAAACAACCATTTTTGTGTCATATTCAATTTGTCTCTCGGACACTACAATGCTGATAGAACAACATTGGTGGCTTGTTGGATAACGTTTTATATATATATATATATATATTATATACAATGTTGTGCTTTCCTGCAAGCTAAGGGTAGAGCAGATTAAAGTATGAATATCATTAAACTGAAAAAATACTGTTTTTCTTGTCATCTCATGAAACTTTGAGTCCTTGTGCATTTATTTGTTTTACATATTTACTAAATTTTAACCCTACTTTCAATATTTTCAACCCAATAAATCAACACTACCATTGCTTCCAATTATTCATATTACTATAATCCTTCCTACAGTAATTGATCCCTGCCAGCAAAGATTCGCTTCCCTTTCTCTGTTCTCATTAACATAAAACTGCTGGGTCAGCTACAGTGCAGTACTGGCCAATCTGAAAATAAAAACGAGTCCCGAACACTCCCAAGTCCTCCAGTGTAAGTGCAGTTTCTCCACTCACATGACTTATGTGCACATCTGTGATTAGGAAGCCAAAGAATCACATTTTTCTCAGAAATGGCTGACCCGACAGCAGCACTATGTTTTCATGAACCCACTTCCTGTCAGCCATCCCTTCCAATTACTCGCAGACATTGCATTTTACTCCAGTGAAGGATTGAATCTAAATCATGACATCAAACCCCAGTCCTCTCCCATTTAGGAAGGTTCTTTTCTGGTACATTTTGACTGAACCACAGCCACCTGGCAGCAGCGACAGACTTATTTCGAGGTGTAGAGCTCGGTAGGAACGTCTTGCAGGTGTATTTAGGTGTGGATAGTGTGGATTTCTGCTTTTGCTTGATTGATGAACGGGGTGAGCAAGTGAGGAGTGCAAAGGGTGAGAGATGGTATCCGAGGAAATGTTTTATATATATTCATTGGAACCAGAGTGGTTGACCTTTACAATACTCCAATAATATTTTTCATCATGCATCAACAGTAAAGAGCTCAGCGACAAATCTAATCATCATCCTGCCGAACGAATAAAAGAAAAAGAGTGAAAGAAAAAAAATCCGATGAGCAAAAACCAGTCAAAGAGACGCACTGAGAAATATATAAAGGACACCGAAAGTATTGCTTTCAAAATGGATTTACAGCATCTTAAAAAGATAATACCTGGTCCGGACATTCACTTACAACTCATGTCTCCTTCTCTGAACATAATTTAGACCTCGATGACAGAACAGGGCAACACTGATGGATGAGTTAAAGCCACTGGGCAGCCTCAGTTTAACTTGTGTTCATTATGCTTTATTATTTTCCTGATTTATTTTGCTGTTTTCCCCTCCCATTATAAGACTTAGGAGCAGCGGCTTGGCGTTTTCTCACAGCGCCTAGGCCGAATGTAAAGGGAAAAAACAACGAGACACGCTTTGCTATCATTTCTGTCCGCGCAGCCTCTGTCCCCTCGTAATTATCTTCATCCTTTACTAATATACCTGCAAGCGTTCAACACGGACACCATACTACTTCAAGTCTAAAAAAGTCACTGGGAATGAATGATTAAACGGAGATGTTGCTTTGTCGTGACTCGACAGCAGCCCGAGTACACGTTGTACTTGTAATTCATCCTCTAAATATTTGATGTTTTACATTGTCGTTTGGATGGCGTCTCCCCAACACACCCATTGAGACATCACACAAACACGCACATACACCTTTTTTGGCAGGCTCTGTCACAGTCCCTCACCCCAGTACTGCCGTGGTAGGGATATTAGGCTGTTTCCACTCATGAAACTTTCATTAGAGCTGTCAGCAAGGCACAACGCTGCTCGCCTGTTCTCTTCTATTGTCCTTTTTAGAACTTTGTCTCCTCCGGTGTCCTCTCTGCTCTTCTTTTTCTTATCAACCCATCGTGAATTTACCATGAATCACCAGAAAATAGAAAGATGGTGGCCTTGTGGGGACAAAAAGCCTAGTCTGTTTGCGTCTTTCACAAGTGCAGATAATAAACAGAAAGACCTTGCCCTTTGCCACTAAACATGCGTGTGTGCGTGTGTGTTCCAGCGGGGACTTTAACCTGAGTGTTGTAATGTCTCCGCTGTGGTCTTCTCTCTGCGGTGCGGCCATCTGTTCAGTAGCTTGATCCAGCACAAGACAGGCTTCCTCTGTCTTTCTCTTTCTGTCTTCCTACCTGCAGTCTCTTCTCACTATTTTCTTTCTTTCTTTTTTCTTTTCTTTTTGCCGATTTTGTCTGATTCTCCTTTTTTTTCTTCTTTTTTTCTCTGTCGCTTTTTCCTCAATTTGTCACTATTGATTTCAGGACGATGAGGAGAGGGAGGAACGGAAAGTAAAACATGAATGATGTAGAGCGAAACACACACACACATAGATAGACACACTCCTTTCCTCTCCAGCATACACACAGACAGACGGACAGAAACCAAATTATCCCTGTTGCGTGGAGCATGAAATTAGCAAGTAGCTCAGTGTGGCAGCATTAGCATGGCTGTTAAAAGGATACTGTGACATTTTCAGGTTCTGAAATATGGTCCTTTTCCATCTGGACAGTTGTATTAACCAGGCAGGGAGCTGTTTACTGTTGTTCGCGGCCATGTTTAAAAGCTTTGTCGAAAATGTGGCAAATGTGTCGATTCCTGGTGGAAAGATTCAAGAGTAGATATGTCAAAAATACTCTAGCAAGGTTAATAAAACATCAGCATAAAACTACTCTAAAAGAGTAAATTAAGTGTCTGGTCCACAACCGTCTCCTTGGTTTTGGAGAATGTTCAGATTCCGTTGATGTGACTACTCAACTAGTGAGGAGACTTCTGCTATCTAAATGATTTCCTCATTACAAGAGTTCAGACGCGTCACGGTGCTGTCAAATTTGAAGATAATGAGCATTAACTTTGATGACTTTAACTCCTCGTGATCTATGTAACATTACATTTGGTCATTTACTGCAATCTTATCTTATTTTATGCACGAGTGATGAGAATAGCTAGAATTGAGATTAAAGAGCAACACATTAATTATAAATCAAATGCGTACGTTGGTCTTTGCGTGTTCCTAGTCAAATATTGTACATTTCATAGTCCCAGCTTTTTCTAAATAATCGTATATGTGTTGAACTGAAAAGCCTTTGATTTTGGACTGTTAGTCAGACAAAATTAGGAATTTAAGGAACAGAAAAAAGGAAATTGTGATGGGTATTTTTCAACATTTTCTGGTATTTTATATACTAAATAATCAGCAGGTTATTCGATACTTAAAAGTAATCATTAGTTCTAGCTTTAGTACTTTATATGATAAATATGATAGTCTTATTATTTTAGAAAAAGTAATGCATTTTTTAGGATGATAGCAGTGTTTCCCAATCTTTTAACATCATGACCTTTTTCAAAAAAGCACTCTGTCTCGTGTCGGCTCCCTGTCAGATTTCAGATTTTCTCTGAAAAAAAAACTTTATGTGGGAAACCCCTGTTTAACAAAAAATTAATCATAGCAGAGTATTTTTACATACTTTAAAACACATCTGGAGGGGGACTTTAAGCTTCATCTTCACTGAGGGGGCAATTTTCTTTCTTAAGCGCAGTTTCTTGTATGCTGTATTTTTTATCTGTTATGCCCTTGGATAATGAGTATTAGCAATTGGCTGACTCCAGCACTTTATCTTTCTTATTTCAATGTGAAAACACAGGCCTCAAATAAAGTAAAAGGCAATAAAAGAAATGTAATTAAATTAAGATTTTTTCTTTAGGTTATTGATAAAAGATTAAGTCCATGCCAAGACGGCTATTTTTATATTTGTATCTGTACCTAATCAGATTTGACATGCGTGTTTGTAATATATTTTTCTTGTAACCTGAAGAACACAGGTTACCTGCTAACGTGGTCCTACTTTTACCTCTTAGTGTTCCTAAATAAAACCCTACACGTATTTGGGTATCATATACTGTACGTATGCAATACTCTACCACAAAAAAAAAAAATGTGTGTTGTTGAGTATTCTCCAAGACTTCATTCTGTGTTAGTTCCATAGAGATGAACGGTTGGAAAAAGGGTTTTCAGTGAAATAAATGCTTCAATTGAGCTTGAATTTCTTTGACAGCATTATTTAATCCAAAATTGCTGTTTCTCTGAAGTAAAACCAAGAGGAATAAGCTTCCTGAATGCAGTGCTTCAGACCTTCATAACTTTATCAGACTACATGCTCTCGTGAATATGAATGACACACCTTCCTGCCAACTGAATTTAGAGGGGGATTGTGTGAGCATCCCGGAGGGAAGCGGCACTCCTCACTTTTCCTGCCTCTCTGTCTCCGATCTGTAGTTACGTTTGGCCTTGGGGTCACTCCAAACAATGAGATGGGCCTCTGTAGGCAGGACCCGGATCATGCACACACCGAGCCTCACTGTCTGCCATTAATGCACACACTCGCACGTACAACGCTTCTCTCCGTGTCCCTCCGTCACACTCCCGCTGACATGAGCATCACCGTTTCTCTTTTATTGTCTGT
Source organism: Bovichtus variegatus (assembly GCA_943593645.1). NCBI lineage: Eukaryota > Metazoa > Chordata > Actinopteri > Perciformes > Bovichtidae > Bovichtus > Bovichtus variegatus. Next base: position 1,257,922 of record CALSCE010009689.1, read on the forward strand.
CCCTGACACAATCGGCACGAAATGAGCATCATAAGCTTTCATGAAGCTCGTATTTATCGCATTGTTAATGCACTGGTTTGCGTTGTAATGTGTTTCACATTTTCTCACCACTCTACGTTTTCCCTTGCACACATCATTATCTTTATTTCCACACACATTCTGTGTCTTCTCACTCACCCACACGTCACCTGAGGATAGCATTCGCCCCGATTCCTTTTCTTTCGAATGCAACACACACGTACACATAGTGAGGTTGTACAGATACAAGCAGGGTTCAAATCCATGGCAAGGGGGACATTTTTAGTATTATTATTTAGTGTTGCTTTCCCCCCCCCTTTGATGAACCTCTTGATTAACATTTAGCTATTTTAAATGTAGCCTGAAGCAAGACCCGACATAGGAGAGAGAAGCACACACAAGGGCTAAAAATATGCTTAAGTACATTTTGTATTGTATGTATTTAGAGCAAGCCTCCTTCCTTTTGAAATGGATTTCATCATGACCTGACTCGTGTTATCCTTGTCATCTGTCTTTTCTCTCTCTCTCTCTCTCTCTCTCCCTCCCGCTCTCTCTTTGAGATCTTACACTGTAATTTACATCTCAAAATGTCCCTTCTTTGCCTTCGTTTAGTGTTTTAAATGTATCCTGCAGTCACACACCTACATTGCGCACACTATCCCAGCCCCTTCGGGGTGAATTGCACGCACGGATACTTGTACAGCTTGTAGCAGTTAATGTCAACTATTGCCAATCGCTGCCAAAGTCTTGTTCATATAATAGGAAAAGAGCTTTAAAATTACCACTCGAATGCCAACGCTTCATCATATCCTATCCGTGTAATTGTTACATCAGTTTAAATCTGCTCGTTTATCATCTCGCATCACTCCCCAGCACAATCACCTTTTCACCTTGCCTGGAGTCGGTTCTCCGCTCTCGAGTTAGTCTCCCGTCAGGCCGCTTTGTTTTGGAGTGATGAGACTATTCAGACGCAGGAGTTTAAAGACACTGTGACATTGCAATACTCCTTCTCACTCTCAACTGTGCATTCCTAACTCCCTTTTCTCATGTTTTCACCTTTAAGCTGCCTTTACATGACCAGCGGTAAAAACCGGTCTGCGCTGGCTGTGCCGTTGTTTACCTGTGGAGAGAGCGGTGCCGCCCGCAATGCGGCATAACAATGGAGGAGGAGAAGAGGGAGAGACGGTTACTCTGACTCCCATGACAAACTTTATTTTGCAAATCCTAATGATGCTGAAGCAGCAGTGGATGAATAGGGCAGCTGAACTTCCATGCTGTAACATTTATTTTCATAAAGAAGTTTGATTTGTTTTGTATAAAATGCCATCATTAATCTGTTGATTATTTTTCCGACAAGAAGTTTGCTTTTGTATATATACGAGTAGCTTAGCTTAGCACAAAGACTGGAAGCAGGGGGAAACCGCTAGCCTGGCTGACATGTTGTACCTTGTTTGTTTATTTCCTACACGAAGAGTCGTTTTGCTATGCTAAGCTAACGGCCTCCGGGCTCTGCTGTCATACATAATGCGCAGAGATGAGAGTGGTCTCCACTTTCTCATCTCAGAAAGAAAGTGTTTCCCAAAATAACAAAGTGTTCCTTCCAATGATTTAACCCATTTGTTCTGACAGCATTTTTTCTTGCGCGCATCCGTTTGAGCACTTTGAAGTCATTTCTGTTTGTCTAAACTGCAGTGTGACAAAGTTCATAACAGATTGGGCTGCGAGTGATTCAAGATATGCGTGTAGCTATTTCCCACAGCCTAAACGGCCGAAACCCGAAGATATTCCATTTACAATGACAAAAAACAGACAAAAAAAAAAAAACAGCAACTCTTTACATTTGAGAAGTTAGAACAATCTAGAGTGTGTAATGTTTGCTTGATGAATGGCAACATTTTCCAGAGATGTTTTGCTTTTAAAGCGTCTTTGCACTAAAGGAGCGTTGCTATAGTGATGTGTACTTTGACTACAGATGCAGTGGCACCACTTAATTTGCACTTTAAAAGCTTACATATAGAAGTGATTGAGTCCTACTAAAACAAAGTGAGCATGTTGTTCTTTTTAGCACTTGTTCTTCTTCCTGCTGCCAGAAACACATGCGGTCATTAGTTTCTCTACCATTCCTGCTGCAACCAATGGAGGCAATAGAATTTCAAATGAATGGCGGAGCGCCACGGAAATGATTGTTGACGAATCAAAAAAAAATATCAGGATAACTTGTTAACCGAAGTTGTTTTTGATCAAGGTAAATCGCTGTTTAATTTGTGAACTATTCCTCACAGTCATGTTAATGAGAAAGAGAGAGGAAGGGTGGCTGACAGACATTTGTTAAATGAGATTGAAGGAGGTGAGAACAGAGAACAGATGATTGAAAAAGAGGAAGAGGGGGGCAGACCAAGTAACTGGATTTCAGAGTTTCACAGTCCCGAACAGTTCATCGGTGCCCTCAACCATGAACTCGCACACATGCGCACAAAAACTCATAGAAGAAAGGAAATGAAAACCGCTGAACGCTTTGGTGCGCTGATAAACATTGTGTTCCCGCATGCCACTCGTATACCAACTCATCTGTGTTTGCGTGTGTGAGGGAGTGTGTGTTTGCTCGCTTCTGTTGTTTGGATTGGAGATGCAAGGTTAGACCAACAAGCCAATCACCTGCCAGTTTACAACTCGCATCACGCTACGCTTCGCTGTTCACAAACACTCGCCCTCTTTTCTTTTTTTTTTTTTTCTTTTTTCCCTCACCGCACTCTCCTCTCTTTGTATTTACTTTCTCTATTCCCCCCTCACACACTCACTCACTCACTTACACACAACACAAACACGCTCGGTAGGGAAATTCTGAAAATTGGTTTAACTAAGTGGTAGGTAAAGTATGAGGAAACCCAAACAACAGGAGATGATCACAAAGGCGTGGGGACGATCAATCTGTTTCGGAGGACCAAACGCAAGAAAAGCAAAAGTGCAGTGACGGAGAGCTGACATCCGGTCTATTTATTCCACTGTTTTTTGTAAGACTCCTCTTTTTAAAACAGTCTATCCACTATTATTTCTTCCCTCGTTCCTGGAGGGAAATTCAATTATCACAGCAGAAAGGCAGTCCCTGTTAATTCCGGCAGAGTTATGGCTCACTGTTGCACAGAAATGAGTACGGTGGTTAAACACTTGCGGTTAGTTACTGAGACAAAGTGGAAATGAGTATAACTACAACCTCTAATTGTAATCTTGTAAAACGTGGCTAAATGATTGGAACATGTGTGTAGCCTTGGGCTCTTTTATTGTCTCACCTGTGCCAAAGCGTCCACAGAGCATAATATAGAATTGAAGAGTATGTGAGTCACTTTCCTAAAACTGTAAACGATGCCTGGGCAATAACTCTTAAGTGCATTTTAATGCATTGCTTCTTTACCGCCACTTAGTATGGAAGTAGACACATCAGAGAGCACACTTATAATTCATGAATTCATGCTACAACTAAGAGCGAGTGTGACTTCCACTCAAGTACATCTGCGAGTTGGGACAGATTTATAAGTGCAATTTCAAACTTTAATTCCATGAATTTAACCTGAAATAACATGCAGTATGTGGGTAACTAAAACCCCAGACAAGCATGCCAGATTGCATTCAGAAAAGCTCACGCATTAAAATGCACTTTTGATATTCTATCCCACCTTTAAGGGCGGCATACGCTCCCTATTCAATTGCATTTAAAGGCCCTGGTAATTATCCGCCCTGTGATAGGGCTCCGGTGAAGAAATGAATAGAACAAGGAACATCTCCTCCTTTGTCTCTCTCCCTCTCTAATTCCCCAGCTCATTGCAGAGTCATAAAAAAAAAAAAAAAGAGCCGCCAAACATAACGAGGGGCTGAAATAAAAAGCTGTGCAAAGAAGAAGGGATTTGTGCTTTTCTATCTCTCTGTCGCCCTGCACATATGAGTTTCTGCATTGTGACAGATAAATGTTTTATATTCTTCTTTTATATATATATATATATATATATATATATATATCTTCACCCTTCTTTTGTGTATATGGCAGACTTAATACATCATGTAAAAATGCTTCTTAATCTTTCTTAAACTGAAATGTGTTGAAAAGCAAGCGTTATTTGAGGTATACGGAACGAACGGAGACACTTTCCTTACATCCTTAAGCTTCTAGTTGAACAATATAACAGAGCTGAGTGTGTGAAATGTTAAACT
>CALSCE010009689.1:1262152-1284007 GCA_943593645.1 Bovichtus variegatus
CACTAGGCTGAACCGGAGGGCTTCTCCCATTTCCACCTCTACGTGTGCGCCGCCTTCCTGGTGAGGTGGAGGAAAGAAATTCTCGAGGAGAGGGATTTTCAGGTAATGTGCAAACAAGACACAGGGGGCGCCATTAAGCTTTGTGTTCCTCCACACAGGCCGACATGCACGCATACATTAAGCCATACATGTTTTCATAGCCAGCTGGTGACGCTGATGCTGATATACCGTACATAGCTGTATATCCATGTAAATGCATCTCAGTTGTCCCGGTTGTGTGCAAAAACAACATCTAAACAGACCACCAGACTGTAGAGCTGTTCATGGCCTACATTCCTCTCCATTACCTCCCTGATCATTAACTGTGAGGTTCAAAAGTCGTTGTGAGTGCATTAGTAGATGACAGTAGACAGCTGCCAGAAGGTGACTTTGGTTGCCAGCTCACTGGGGGAGCGGGCTTCTTAACAGTAGCAACAAGGTCTAATATCATCACGTCCAAACATCATCTCTACTTACTTTTTTTCGTGCCTTTTCTCTCTGTTCTTTCACATTTGCCCTTCTTCCTCTGTAATGCATATTTTACACATCGTTTCTAAACATCGTTTCACTTGTTCTTTCCGCCGCTGCTTTGAGTCTTTTGACATCTTTTCATTACTCACTACTCGGAAAAATGTAAAAAGCCACAATAGAAGAAGAAAAAAAGATGGAGACAATAAAAAGGACCAGATATCAGTCAATAGTGCAAACAGACCTGCGGTCCTGTTGTTAGTCAGCTGGGTCCGGTGGATCAATACCGGTCTTTAAACTTCAACTCAAACTGACACCAGCCTGCAGTTTGACTGGCAGCGCTGTCTTCTCTCCTCTGCTTGTTAAGTGACTCTCACATTCTCATCTGACTGTGACTGACTATGCCATTTATCCTCTTCTTTTTCCCAATTTGTAATAACTCACGCGGTTATCTATTCCTCGGGACATTGCAACACGCTGCCCTGATTAATTACTGTAAAGTAAACATATGATATGATCGATCCATCATTGTCACCTGACGCGACAGAATCCGACCCTGAAGCGACTTTCCTTATATCTGCGCATGACTGTGGTCATCGGTATTATCTTAAATGCCTCACAAAGCTCACACATTTACAAAAATGCAAGAACACTATTCTCCCAACTCCATGTAGTTTTACTGACTGGCTGGCTTGCCACACAGACTACCAAGTTCTGCGCCAAGGACAAAGTATCCATCCTTGTGAAGATGAGAGGAAAAGAGGAGGCGTAGAGGGAGGAGAGGATCAGGGTGGCAATGAGGGCAGGAAGAGAGGTAGGAGACATAAGCTCAGATTAAACTTTAGTGCAATGGAGGGAAAAAAGCAAAGGTTTGTTTTTATATTGAGAGTACGATATCGGTATGGCGCACTTTGTTATGTTATAACCCTGAGCCATTATTCCAAAGACACAATGTTACAGATGATTAATTACAGCTGATTATGTGTTTGGATGCAGTTTGCTCACGCTTGAAATGCTTCGAAAAGGACACAACAATAAGCAATGGGACTTCTATATCACTGGTTTCCAAATAAAAGTAAGCAGAGGGTGATGTTTTCATTAGATAATGCTATATGTGTGTACAAGCAGTACATCAAAAGCTTTTACTTAGTTGATTTAAGTGGAATTACTCTCATAAAGAAAAGGCTTGCCATTTATGTTGAGTAAAAACGTAATTAGGTGAAGTAATTTTCCCCTGCATTGCTTTATGTTCACAAAGATTTTTTGAAATGGAGAATACATTGTTAAAGCATGTCATGACCAATGGGAAATAAGCAGAAGATTTAAATTGCTAATGATGACACCTTGGATCATAGCAGCAGTCCTTGTGATTATGGCCGTCATACTGCTTTTTAGTTATTTAAACCACTGCAGAGTTATTTTATTCCGTACTTGAATGAGAAATGACCCTAAGCACCTCAGAGGTCCTGCACATCTGAGTTTTACTGTAGCTCCCCTCAGGTGGTAACATTGAAGAAAAGAGGGATAAAACCAATACAATTACAGCTGATACAAGGGGGCCACTCCATCTTTTCTGTCACTCCCACCATATAATAAATCAGAAGAAGTCTTCAAAGGCGGTAGCAGTGAGAGGGTTGTGGTTCTGAAGAACCTGTGTTTTAGATGAAGGCCAGTTGATTAAAGCTGATTCACCCACTGAGACACTGAAAGCTGTTGGAGTTTGAAGATGAGGCGTCAACTGACTCATCTGTTCTTACTTTCATGCTCTTCTTACACTCTCTCCCCTATTCTCACTCAAGTTACATGTTTTACAAGATTGCTACTTTTTGTTGGATTCCATTTTCAGATTGAATTTAAGATGGTTATAGGTTTTTATTTTTATTTTTTTATGGATTTCTGCAGCGTGTTGAGCCATGCACACAGAAAAGCCTCACTAAACTTTGTGTAGTTACGGTGTGTCCACTCTTGCATTAAAATGTTTTCTTTTTTAAAAAAAGGAAAAGGAAAAAAAAAAAAATTCAATTAATTTATGAAAAATATTCATAATTTCAACATGACTTGGCAGGATTACTGAGAGCAGACAGAGCCTGTGGGGGAGTCAACAATGGCAGACTTGAACATCATAATGAATTCAGGAAGCTCCTTAACACTATCAGCTTGAAGACAGCTAGGTCAGCTTATTTATTTTTTTTACATGATCACAAGTAGGAGAAAAGCTTGTGACTAAACATCACTGAAAAAGGGACATTTAATCTCTGCAGCGTTAATGTCCTACCTTCTGCTTGTTAGCCATTCTAGCAGCATCCAACACTTTAATCCAGAATGAAATATCTCAACGACCACCGGTTGGCTTGCCATGAACATTTTGTACAGACGTTCATGGTCACGAGAGGATGAATCCCACGATTTGTGAAATGTCTCAACGACATGTGGCACAGTGCATCTGGTGCAGCAGGTCAAAGTCTTCCCTCATCCAGTGAAAATTCCAACATCTACTAGATGGATTGGCACATCAGTGTCCCCAGACAGTGAATGTGATTTGGTGATCCCCTGACTTTAACCTCTATGACCATCATCAGGTCGACATTCCCATTAGCCTCAGCTGCACTTTGTGTTTAGTGCTAAACTAACATGGTGAACTTGCTTAGCTTTAGCATGTTAACACTGCCACTGTATGCACGCATGCATGCTGATGTTAGCATTTAGCTCAAAGCACTGCTCTGAGGAGCCTCAAAGAGCAGCATGGCTGTGGATTTTTAGTCTTGTTTTGAAATGTGGTCTGCAGTGGCTCTCAACAACATGTAACCTCAGTCTGTCCAAACTTCTCTGCAGTATTAGTTCAGGATTCCAGGCTCCTAAATGATGAAACATTTCATACAGTAGGATTAGTATATACTCCTCACAGAATGGAAGGAACTTAAAAAAAACAAAACACTTGCTGCATTCCCAGGGCTCGGTAGATACTGTAAATAATGGCCTTAACTGCACGGAGAACTAGGCCTTGTATTAGAGACGCACCTTTATTTCTAATCCCCCTTGTTACTGTATATTTGACGTGCCGTATGTTTTAGTACAACCTTTTTCTGTTTTCTGATCCACCCCTGTTTTAATATTCTATACATGCTCTTGTAAACTCAACACTCCATCTATATTTATTTGTTGTCTTGATAAATTCAGGGTAACGACATTCCTAAAAGCATCAATTCCATAGGAAGAACAACAGCCACGCCGTACACTCTGTTTGTCTTGTCACTGGTCCCTTCCAAGTCGCCTCTAAAACCATTTAACACACACACACACACAAGCCCATACATGCTCCGAATCAGACACAGCCAAATGTCATCCTGGCATTTTCCCCTGTCCAGTATACAGCAAATGAGCTCTCATCGCTTATTTGTTTATGTCCTCACGGGGAGTCTGTTGTCTGTATTTAATGGAACACAGATGTCCTGTGTGTGTGTGTGTGTGTGTGTGTGTGTGTGTGTGTGTGTGTGTGTGCGTGTGCGTGTGCGTGTGTGTATCTGGCTCAGTTTTGTCTCTCGCAGACTGGATTCATATATATTCAGATTTGAAAAAAAGAATATAATGATATGTTGCGAATGTCTTTGCACATCTTGATGGTGTTGTAGGACTTGTGGCTTTGAGAGAAAATTGTTAATTTTCACAAATTGATCAACCAAATATAATACAATTGACTAAGTACTTTTTTGACACAGATTAGTCTCAGTGAGGAAAGAGAAAAAGTTGAGATTGTTTCTCTTCGCAGCTTTAGTGGTTTAATTCCAAGAGATTTCTGCTTGGGATCCACTGATCCTCAGAGTTCAAACGTGGGCCTGCCAGGTTCTTAAGGGCCTGTTGAACAGCTCTTATCTCCACATGCTTTATCCAATAACCCTCACAGCATCCCCTTCCTCTCATGTCTGTTCCTCTGTCTGTTACTAATTCATAGCCTCTCTGTTTTTGCCACTCTTGCTGTTCAGTTTCATCTTTTCTTTTGTTTTTCCTGTTTCCTTCTGTCTCCTTTTTTCATTCTGTTTTCCTGCCACTTATTCCTGCTCTTTCTTTTCTTGCCACACTTGGCACTTCATCATTGACATTGTGATTAGAGAGGGCCTTTAGGGATGGAATTGTGGGTCAGTTGGTCGAGCCACCACTTTGGTCCATACTGAAGACGGAAATATCAATTTGGATGGATTGCCATGAAATTGTGTACAGACTTTTTCTGGTGGTCCCCAGAAGATCAAGCATTGTGACATGGGGGATCCTTTGAGTTTTCTTCGTGTGCCACTATGAGGTTTACATTTGTGTTTTTTAGGGAAAAGTCTCAACAGGTATAAAGGATTGACATGACATTTTATACAGACATTCATGGTCATGGATGAAGCCTACTGACCTCAGTATTTCCCTTCTACTGCAAACAGCAAGTCAAAGTTTTCACTTATCCAGTGAAATATCTCAACATCTAATATATGGCTTGCCACATTAATTTGTTCAGATATTCATGGTTACCAGATGATAAATCATACTGACTTATTTGATCCCCTGACTTGTCCTCTAGCGCCACCATGAAGCTGCCATTTGTGTAGTATCTTGAAAACTATCGGACGGATTGCTCTGAAATTTCTTTAAAATATTCATGGTTTCCAGAAGATGAAGCCTACTGACTTTGGAGTTTTGGTGTAATAGTAGTGAACTATTAAATGGATTGCCATGGCATTTTGTACAGCAGTACATGTTCCCAACATGATAGTTTTTACATGATTAAAGGCCCAGACATACCAAACTGACATCCAAGAGCTAGCGGTGACGGAGGCCGACCGTCGCCAGCGTCTTGGGCAAAAAGTCACACTCAAAGACACCACAAATACTACAGCTAACAGCCAATTACCACGTCCACTCTACGCCTGCCTGAGAGGAAATAACTCTTCATACCAGCTGGCGGCAGTAGTCTGTATTTTACAGGACACACCGCAAAAACTAGAGCTACGGACGCTCAAAGAAAGCCCGACATTGGCTGACCCTCAGCTTGGTGTGTCAGGGCCTTAAGAGACACTTTGTCTGCTTAAAGTGGGTGAGAGGATATAAGACAGTATATAGCCGTGAAACTGTCCAAAGGCAGTAACGTGCAGTGAAAGAGACAATCCAAGATACTCGATAAATGGTTAATAGTTAAGTTTACAGAAATCCGTCTTGCCTTTTCAGCCTGCAACATCATTCTCACAAACAACATCCCCTTCCAGCAATATGATAAAGGTTTCCAACGTCTTCTCATCAATCTACTCATTATAACACTGAATTGCGTCTCCTATTTCCCCGGGCCTGGAGGCTAATTAGACTTGTAGCAGCTAGTTAGCACAGCATAACATTAACAGCTTGTTGTTTTGTGTTAAAGCTATAAATGACTGTTTTGATTGATTTGTGCTTTGTTAGTTGTGAAACTATGGTCTCCTGAGATATATAAAATATTTATATCCTGGTTTGAGTTCATCATGCTTTGTCATAGATTTCATCACTTCACCACAAGTGGAGTTGAAGGTTCAAACTTTCAAATGCAAATTTAGGAGTTGAAAAACAAGTTGTTCTTTTGAGGTCATTTTGTTTAATACATGTAACCCTCTAAATCTGCTTAGTCACTGCGGTGTAGTCACTCACTGTATAAGTGAGAGCTAATTGTCTTTAATGTAAAATGTCGACCGGGGGAGCAGCAGTGTATGACAACCTGCTGGGGAGTTACATGCTTGGGGTCCTGAGAGGGAACACGAATGATTGATTCACTTTAATAGTTTTAATTTAAAATTGCATGCAGAAAGTAATTTAAAAAGGATAATTCACGCATTGTTATCAAAAATAGTAAGGAGAGTAAATGTGAATCTCTTCTCCTGGTCGTGGGATTGGATTGGTTAAGCTGCTAAATGAAAAGCTGGAGGAGTATGGCACTCCCCAAGCAATCTGCCTTCCACCGTTCCACCTCACCTAGCACACTACTGCTAACTGCATGCCTGGACTGCATGGATAAGTTAGCGCGTGCACCAACACACGCACACACACACACACACACACACACACACACACACACACTTTCATGCATTTTCTCTGTCACTCAAAACCACACACTCACAGACACGACAACATAAACATGCATATAAACAATTCTCTCTCACGCCGTACAGTTTTATCCACACATTCACTTTGGAACGCACACAGTAATAGGCAGAGATATTATGCAGGTTTGCTGCTTTTACTAAGGCCAGCACAGTCAGCCCCATTCCCCATTCGTCCGTGCTACCAACGAGGCCTCTGCAGAGCTGCCTTTAAATGACTATGAAGAACCTCTGCACTCTGGTCCCTCAGACTGCATATGTGGAGCTGCTGGATTGTGAAGATGTACCTCCTGGAAATGAGAGAATGGGGCATGTCTGCATTTGAACAAAAAAAAAAACACGAGTTTCAGATGGAGCAAATAACCATATCTTTCAGTGATATTTTGAAATTGAGCAATAACAAACAACCCGTCAGCCAGAAATTCAGATAGACGGGGGTTCTTGTCAGATTTTTAACACAAATGTCAAATTGTTTTGTATGCCGGAAAGATGGGAAACATTGCTGTTTTTGCAATTTAGCCATTTTGTAATTTGTTTCTAAAGATGACAGCCTTGTAAAGAACTATTCCAGGTGGTGCGCTTGCTTAAATAAATATAATTTGACTCATATTGTCACAACTGCAATATTTCCTGGGGCTTGAGCAGGAATCTTTTGCTGCTTATATAAACCAGCCTTTGCTTTTAAATCTGTTCAAATAAAGCCTGTTCATTTATCACAAAGTATTCGGCATGTATGATACAACTTCAGCTCATATGCGTCGAAGTTGGCACTGCTACTTTGCAATTTCCCAAATTTTGAAAAGGTGCATTCAGTATATATATATATACTGTGTATATAGTATACACATATGGTTTTTGTTGTTTCTTTATGCATCAGAGCACCTTTTATATAAATGATATGAGACCCACTCTACACTTGGTAATGTGGATATAAAGTCTGTTTTCCAACAGCAACATATGTTTCATGTTTAACACACTTCTCGTGCTTCCAGGTTGCCTACTCTTGCACCATAACAATTATTAAGATGCATATAGCGTACATACTTTGGTCCTTGCACCTCAAAAAATGTGATTAAAGAAACAGCTGGTTGCTCAATTATGAGACCTACCCTATTAATGTTGTAATATGTACGTTTTCCTATACTAATATATTGCATTAATGTATTTTGACTTAGCATGTTCAAGGATATGAGACCATATTATCTGTGTTAATATTTTTTTACATCAAAGGTCAGACGGGATGTAAATTAATCTGCAGACTCGCACGGACATGCTCCAGTTGTGTCCATTCACAAACAAAACCAAGAGCATTATTTGTCTGCATTCATTTCATGGCCATCAGTGGAACCCCTTGATCTCGGCCATTTATCAGCGTTTCCCTATGATTTCATTAGTAAGCATCGCTGAATAGTCCCCGTTGCGAGGATCCCCCGTCGTGATCGTTAATGTGAGGCCAAGCGTTTCAGTGAAAGCAAACCTATTAGTTCTGTCTAAATGGAATCTCACTGTCACTACAGTTTTCCCGGAGACGTTCAGAACGAGCTGAAGTGAGGGACAACAGTGAGGTGTTGAAGAGACAAAGATTTGTTTTCACTTTAATTAATGGTGTGTGAAAAACTGCGGACCTTTTGTAAATGTCAGCGTCTGTCCTCAGATCAGTTACGTGCGGAGAACGCCTTGGGTTAGGCTGCCATGGCAATAAAGTAAAGGAGGGCACTCTAGACGAACTGGATTGTTCTGGAAATGTCAGCACTATTTCAATCACCATGACGAGGAACACTTTGTTTAAGATGAATTCTTATATTGTAGAAAAGATTAAAACCTCAAATTCTGCCTGGAATTCAATGTGGCGAATGTTTGTCTGCCAGTTGGCTTCAGTTTGATTAAAGTAATCTGTTGTTTTGGATTCTTTAACTTCAGTTTTTTCTGTAGTGATTATGTATGTTTTATTTGAAACCTGTTGGTTAGTAACTGCAGCGTCTGTACATACAATGTGCAAGAGCCCAAATGATTAATTAGATTATTAATTTAGATTAATCTGTGTTTCTGGCCACCTTTCTTTACTCAGCCAATGAAGAGTTTTTCCCCATTTAGAACCCTAATTGAATCAGTTTGTAGCTTAGGTAGAGCCTGATATTTGAGCTTTCCCTGCCACTGTTCTGTATACTGTTAAAAGAGAAAAGAGACATTAGAGTGTTCATTTACCCCAATCATTGTCCTAATAAAGCCATTATTTTGCTTGGTGACACATTTCACAAAGACCTCCTTTTTAAAGTTTATTTTTGGGCAAAAAAAGCTAAATTTATTCTGTCTAATTATCAGAACAAAGTGTGTCCCTGTCAGCACGCCAGGACAAATGCTTGAAAACGGGAACTCTCACAGTTTAATCAGGACATCTGGTCACTCTAGATGTTTTACTTTGCCAACACAAATGCTGCAGAGTGTTGCAAACAAAGTAGTCCATGGGGCCCTCTACTGGGAAAATCACTTTTTCTGGCAATGCATTCCCCATGCATATTTGCATTTTTGTCACTTTATGTTATGTTAAAAAGACATTAATCATCCCATATATTCTAGCCACCAATGCCTTGGTCCTTAACTGTACCAGTCTATTTTACAATTCATGACTTCTCACATTTTGTCAGTAGAATCAGAGAAAAATATATTTATTATGTAAGTATTTCTGGTCGTATTCTCAATGTAAACTATAGCGTCACCATGTCGTGTGATATGCTTCAGTACACTAGGAACAAATATGACTGGGACCACTACAAAAACTTGAAGGTGAACATTGAATATCCACTGACGATGCCTGTTACAATTTGGCTACAATTGAGCACATTGACCTTCCAGTGTCCAGGACGGTACGCATGCACATGTGTGCTCATGATCAGGAAGGTACCACCTCCTCCTCATCTTGGGCCACGAAGAACCCTGATATGCGCGCGCCTCTTTTTACTCTTTATCTGCAAGTACGTGCATGAGCAATTGCAATTTGCCAACTTGCAATTGCTGGTAAAGAGATTGATCCCTCTGATTAATTCCATATTTTCCCCCATTTATCATGACAAGACCTCCTCATTTTCTCCCCCATAACTTTCTCCCCAAACTTGGCTGGTATCGAGCAGACCCTCTCAGGGGTTTGCAGCTTCTCTGATGGATGGCGCTATAGTCTATAGTGTAGAAAGGGAGACAAGGCCACCCCCGGTAAACAACTTTTAATAATCACCCTGTTGATTGAGTGCTGCGCCTGATGTGGCATACGAATCCGTTTGTGCAAAAACAATAGGAGAAGAAAAAAAAAGTGAGTACTTAATATGGTGGAAGTAATTTTGTAACCCTCCACCCCATCCTGCCTTTTATTCCGTGACATCCGTCTTTCATAGCTCTCGTTCCACCTATTCTCTCCATCAATGTCAACTGAAGTTAAAAGCTAACTTGCGTGGGCCTGTACGCTGAATTATTGTGGCGTATAGTTTTAATGACCCAAGCTGGAAGCTTGGAAAGTCTGTAGCGATCAGTCATGGTGTGGCATTGGGTAGACATAAAGTGAGCGAGTGTGTTTTCTGCTAAAAGATGTGCACAAGCGCAGCTATTTATTGGCTGTAGATTGTTGTACTGATGATCAATTGATCATTGCATGCAAGCACGAGTTTGCCATTGCCAGGAGTCTCCTAGAAGCATTTATCAGCTCAAAGCAATCGTGTGTGGGATGATTAGCTTTCGGTCGCGGAGTCATTGCCGACATTATCATTGGCTGAGGTTTGTCCACAAAAGAGAGGAAAATGGAGATAGGAAGAGTCAGAATTTTTATGTCTTTTTTGCCCTAAGATAACAGAACTACAGTCGTTGTTCTGTCAGCCCATGAACCAACTGCATGCCCCCCTGCTCCACTCAGTTAAGACACAAAAATACCAAATAAACAGAAATATCGACCCGCTTGTGAAGAATAAACACTGCAGCAGCAGGAGGAAGGAGAAATAGATTTTTAAGAAAAAGAGAAGAAAGCAGATTTGAACTGAGACATAAATATTGAATTTTAGATTTAAATGCTCTTATATGCATTTCTGCTCCTGGGTTTTTTCTTCAGGGATGTTGAACTCTTGATTAGGGTGGCCTTTCTCTATCTGGGTGAAGTAATACTGTTGAAGCTGGGGCAGGCAGTTTTTTTTGGGTCATTGTGAAAAAACTCCATAATAATCCAACTTTTTTCATTTTCTAGAAAACTCGTTTTTAGCATGTTAAAGTTCTTAGGGCCTCTTCATGGTAGTTCATATTGCCAACTTTCACGAGCAGTAATCAGCATGGCATTCAAAGTGTATAGATATAAAACAGAAATGCGTTGCAGTGGATTGGCTCATGCATTTCGGAAGTGGTTTTGCATGTTCCAAACAGTGTGAAAACAAAAATGTTTTTGGGTGGTAACTGTTGAAGCAGAAGGGGGCAAATGGTTGAATATTGACTGCTCGTGAACTTTGAAGTTGTACGTGCTGCAAAGTGAAACTTCTCAAGCAGAGTGAAATATCACCGTTAAATGCCTCAACACTCAGAAGAAGCACATACAACTGCTTTCGCACTTAAATTGCTTCTGGCTGCATTTTTCCAGAGGTTATGAACTTGTCATTGTGCTGGCTTCGACTGGTACAGAATGGGCTCAAGGCTAAAGCCCACTGACTGTGACTGTGAGCGTGAACTGCCGAGAGCAAAGAAATCCAAGTTATTTCAGCGATCTAATAATTTTTTATGTTTTTGAGTTTTAATTAAAACCAATAAAATACATCAGTCTATGTGGTGTCAGTAGGGGTGTCGGTAACCTCAACACTAACACCTACGCGTGTGGTTTCATGCCTACTGAAAGCTTTCAACCAATCTCTCATCCATTCTTATTCACACTCCCACGGTATTTAAATTACCAAAGGTTGTACCCACATCCCACATGTACCTTCATCGTTTTCCTTTAATGTAGGATATCGCAAGATTTTATGAATTAGTTTTGTTTACGCAATCGGGGACTTATGTTGAC
This sequence comes from Bovichtus variegatus, assembly GCA_943593645.1. Lineage (NCBI taxonomy): Eukaryota > Metazoa > Chordata > Actinopteri > Perciformes > Bovichtidae > Bovichtus > Bovichtus variegatus. The sequence goes on from CALSCE010009689.1 coordinate 1,273,784, forward strand.
CTACAGCTCCAGCGTGCTAGAAATACTGAAATGTCAAATGAGAAAATTGTTTATTTACACATCTTTCTTCTTCTTCTTTTTTCTCTCTTATACTTCTCGGGGCTGCATGAAATTTACTGAAACTGTCTTAAGATTGCACGAGTCATCATATTTCATTACTAACTGTGCTTTCTCCCATCATGCTTTGAGTGCACAATGCGAGCGTGACCGCTTTAGGTTCATTTTTCCGTTATGCATCTATTTCTGCAACATTTTGCAGGTCAAACACACCTCTACACTGCCTCTGTTGCTGGAAAAATGCATTTGAACTTTAGTCTTTTGTTCATGCTGAGATTGAAGATGGGCTGTATAAATCCTGTTCCTAATCGTCCCGCGAAAACATATCCGACATCCTCTCCATGGACATAATATAAATTCTATACACAATATTACATGGAAAGCTATGAGGTGAATCACTTGTAGCTAAGTTGAAGATTTACGTATGACTGCGGGATGCTCCCACAACCTGATAACCCTTTAGCGGAACAATGGAATACATTTTTACTGTATGACGACTTTGGGCACTACTGCTTCGATGTGGCTTAGCGCTGTAAAAAGAACAGCACAGTCTCCTCCTAATGTGCTAAATACAGCTGAAACCTCCCCGCTTGGAGACAGCTGTTGACATTTCTAAGACAAAAGACAGGCGAGGTGAGAATGTGTGTCTCTGTTTTCTTTCCACTTAAAACTGAACCTGACACGACTGCACAGCAAAGTTACCTCCCATGGCCCTTTACTACATCCACGAAATCCGCTTTTACTGCATGAATAATATGGACACCGCTGTTTTCTCGACTGTGGTAATGTAATGAAAGGAAAGGAAAGTGACAGTCATGGATGTGTATCTTGTGCACCTTGTAATTAATCTGTATTGTTTCACATTTATTTTCGATGATGACATAAGGATTTAAACAAAACCGCAGAGGCTTGGGAATAGTATTATGGAAATGACTGAATTATTATTTAAGACTGGAATGAATGGAGGCGCTGGCACTCTGCAGAGTAACAGCAGGCTGTGTGGCAAAGTGAATGAGAAAACTTCTGGTGACACTTTTTATAATGCCCATGTCTATCATGCATTATAAACATGCTTTTAATGCATTCTAATAATATATAATTAGGTCAAGATATCGCATAATTGCTGGCCACTCACTGACATTTTATTTTTGCAAGTATCGTATTTTATTATGATTCCCATAGCTGCAATACATTAGAATCTCTTTTATAATGCATTATAATCATCGCTGTACTGTCATCCTAAGTTACTCTAAGTGGTCATTGGGTGATTTCAGTAAAGTGAATAAAAATATATAATTAAATCAATGCAAGAACAACACACAGCAGTTATAAAGTATTACGATACTTGACCTTATAAGTCATTATAACATGCTTTGTACTGTGTTATGATATATGTATATGATGTTTATGAGCGCTATAAGCAGATTAGAACGCGTTATAAGGACGTGGCCGTGATAGGAAGTGTAACCAAACTTTAATGCTATAACAACATCGGGTTACTTGTGTAAAGCTGTGTGTAAGCTGAGCCTTTTACCGGCCAACCTTTACAAGACAACTTGGCTTTGCTGTCCCATGTCAGCTCTTACCTCCGCATGCTACAGTGCCCCACTCCTACATTAGCACCCACTGTTTGCCAGAGTGCCTCTTTTGTGTAATTATACGAACTACAGCAAGCTAATGGCCCTGACAGAGCCGTGCCCGGGCCCATTACACCTCAGGGTGCTGCAAAACACCATTACCACCACCAGCAGCCTGGAGTGTTTGTGCATGGAGGCGACAGTCTGTATTTGAGCAACCTCATCTCTACGTGTGCCTTCATGTAGATGTGTTGGTTGAAGAAGGTCGGAGGTGGAATGATGCATGTCAAAGAAATGCAGCAGTGACTACGGACAAGTGCGATTTTGAGCCACAAAAGTGTCTGTTGTTATGTTTGTAAGCAGCACACCTGTCATCTCTCTCCCATTAATTTCGCCGGGGCTTTCCACTGCCTGCTGTGGGGAGCGCTAGTTGACACCGCAGGAAAGACCGCAAGGCACCTCGCAGGACTTTTGGCACTCATTGTACTCACTTCACTTAGCACCATCCCAGCAAATAGACTATTTGGTTCACAGGAAGAGTGGGCTTTAATTGTGTGTGTGTGTCTGTGTGTATCCGTGTGTGTGTGTGGCAGGCTCCATTTGAGGCTTCAGCTCTTATAACTAATAGTCATCTGTAGCTTTCAGGCATACACAACATAGATTTGTTCAACCTATTGCTCGCAAATGTAACTGTGAACTGTCCTTGTACAGCGTATTTCAAAAATGTCTTCATGTTCATCAGCCCCGCTTTGCCTCAGATTATTGTGTGGCTTTTGTTTTACTTACTCCACACCTATGCTAAGTTCCCACAGAGGGAGTCAGCCACTCTTCTCATGCACCAAGGTGGAAGATTTTCCACCGAGCATGAGCGACTTTATGAATGTGAAGTGGAGATGATGGAGCGTATTAAATCTGCTCTGCCCGGTCAGATGCAGGTTAAAACCATAACTATGCACACTGCAAGTAAATTTCACTTGACAGTTGCTTTGGATCTCTGTGTAACCATTATGTGATCTCGTTCCCTTTTTGAAGAAAGAGCCTGAGCTCTGACTCTATTGACAATCTGCTTTCCCCTCACTATCAATAGCCATTAACCACTTTAAGCCTTGCCAAGCGTAGGAGATGGAGAGCTAATTGTCTTCCTTTTGTAGCGTACTGTATACAGTAATGGCGGATCAATGCGTTTGTTAGCATTGTGAGATAAGTGGATATTCAAGCCTGAATAGCCCAAGCACACACACGCACACACACACATCTCCATCTCCATCTCCATCTCCTTCTTCTGTCTCGTCTGTAGCTTTTAATTTAATGTATCATCTCTTTCATTTATTTCGTCTCACACAGTGACGCACAACATAACAAACGTGCATAAATCTCCATCTCTCGCTCTCATGCTTTCACTACCCACAAACACAAGCTATACATTCATTGAATTTCACGGATTGCACCAGCTTCCTTTTATTTCTTTATTTTCTCACACAAATGCACACGCAGTCATTCACGCACACACACTCGTGGCCTCTCAGCGTGGAGTGTTGCCACCTGTGTGGAGTGGAGTGAGTGTAGCGTTCCCCCGACAGCGAGATGTATGCAATTAAACCGTATTAAAGTCATTAGCCCCACAGAAGTGATAGCCAGCAGATGGTTACCACGCAGAAATATGCTCCTAATGAAGCTCCTCGGTCACTATGGGTGTGTACTTGTGTGTTGGACGATGCAAGAGTGCTCTAGTGTACATGTCCTGTGTGTGTTTGTTTGGGTGCGTTTCCCAGGACTTGATTACACAGTGTTTGGTGCTTCTCCTGTATCATAGCAATTAATGCCTATTGTTGATTTACTAATATGGTAGCACATGGTAAATGTCCCTTCCTCCTATTAGCCGCCAACCAACTGCTGCTAATGCACCCGGACACTTTGTTATATACATCTTGCTGTTGTCACGATTCGATTGGACTTTCGATTTTAAGCTCGCAGGCTGATTCGATTTTCGATTCCTGCTTTCAATTTTGAATTTCCATCTTCGTATGTTTTTTTTATAAAAAATGTTATCTTCGCCGTTGCAACATAACTCTGCTGTATGCCGTCAATAGAGGGCTGCAGGGATGATGTGTTTGTGTAGGCCAAGCCAGGAGTGAGCATCACCCTGGTTCAAAAATCCAGCGGGACTTTTCTATTGGATTTTAAATGATCACAGAAAATGAGCTCTGTGGCAAACAAAAGTTTATGATGCACAACGTTTTCTTCAGCCAGAAGTAAAAAGCTAACATTCGGATAGAAACGAACTACACCACGGTGGCATGACTTCAACATCACTGCCTAAAGCGCACTAAGCTAAAGGCGGACTCGTGTTCGGCGTGATGACGTTTAATGTCACCGACGACCTCTAGACTCGTTTCGCCACTTGTTAGCAAACGCCCTCTATAAGTCACGTAAAAGCTCCAAACTTCAGGAGCGGGGTATTTACTGATGTAGTTTATGTCGTAGAGCAAAACATTAAAATCTCTTTGGTTTGTGTTAACCACAGACCTTATTTCAGGCATCTAACAAGAAAGTCCAGTCCAGCGATGCTCCCCGGCACATGTTGATTTCACTACAAGTTATGTGTAGCAGTGTTGTTATTCCAGAGGGAAGCTTTCGTTGTTTTTTTTTTTTTTTTTTTACCTGAACAGCCAGGAGCAGTGAAGTAGGGGGAGGTACACGGTGTCTCGCCCCAGGCATCCAGGACCGCCGGGGCGATGCACAGAATACTTTCTATACACACGCGCACCATACATACACATGAACTCATGCACTCTTTACGTCGGACTGACACATTACCGACATGTGGTTGAATTAGTGGGCTGGCAGATGTTCAGCAGGACAAAACCTTTTATTCTTTTCCCGTGAGCAGACATAACATAATCATAAATACGCAACACATGAACCCAGTCGTGCTAACACGTAGTCCTTTAGCTGTGAGCAACATTGTTGGATTTCGAGTGTGTGCGTGTGTGCGTGTGTGTGTGTGTGAGAGAGGGAGAGGGGTTGAGTGATGAAAGGGGGGAGCGCTGATAGTGATGCTCTATTGAATACAGATGAGAGAAAAGGCGAGCTGAATTCTGATCAGACTGCATCTCTCTTTGCTCGGCTCTCCATCCCTCACAGCGAAAATACTTCAGAGAAGTGCGTCCTTCTGAACCAGGGGGAATGTTATTAGGTCAGCCTTTTAAAGTCCAGGTTCAGGTTTTCTTCTCAAAGGAGCATCTATTATAGCGTTTTTTAAATGGTAGACACAAGCAGCTGGATTTTAATGATAGGGATATGTAGCTTTATTTTTAGAGGGAATCTGATCATGAACGGAGAGTCCTGTTTTATGTTCGACGACGCTGGCGGCCAAATTAGTTTTAGCAGCGCTCGCTCACCGCATTTGAATTTTTTAAATACTCCAACAGGGTTCAAACACATTTCAAGGGCCCAAGGCTCATGGAAGCCAGTCAACTAAATATTCACCAGCAACTCTTTCAGTTAAGACAAACAACAAATCCCAACATTTAATATATGGTATGTCAAAAGTAAGTTTCACCTTTAAGTTATTCAGAAGGCAGAGATGAAACACAGCTGCAGCCTAATCTGTGAAATCTGGCTTGGACGGCAGATTTGAGTTTAATTAGTTGAAGAAAACTTGTACTTTTCCATCCTCCTGCGGAATACAAATGCTTTTTGTTGAAAAGTCATCAGGGTCGTCTCACCGGCTCATTAAAAACGTGCGAGGAAGGAAAGAATTAATGGAGCCAAACACCATCAATTTAATACGTAGGAGGGTAAAATAATACAAAGTGCCTGGCTGTAGTGAATATACCGAGTTAAAGTTTTGTGTGGTTTGACTTTCTCAGCAGCGTTAGAAAGATGAGGGTGGAATATGCATTGGAGTTTTGACACAAAATAGAGGTATGTAGGATTCATTACAATTACACGGAGGAGTATTATTGCCAGGCATAAGGGGAAGAAAATGAATGCACAAAGATTTATTTTTATTTTTGCATTTCGAGTCTAAATATCAACAATTAAGTAAAAATGTTGAGGAATTTCGTAATAAATAATGGAAATTGGAATAAAGTCGCAATGTCTAGAATAAATCAAACTACTAGCGTTAGCGCTTATACTGAAAGTTGGACTTTATACTCCACATTTCTTCTTTATTCTGGAAAGGCAAAATAAAAAATGTTCCTCTTTTTTTATTTTATTTTTTTATTTATTATACCTGGCTATAATACTCTTCCGTACAATTACATTCAACTACGTTAAGCAGTGTTGAAATACTTTTTGCAGCAGTGTCTGCTCGGGAGTCAGATGAGTGTGGACACCAGAAGACCCAACATGATTTCACCTTCGATGTGATTATCAACCCCATGATTGGTTGTAAACCCTGTTGTCACGGCAATGATTTCAGCCTTGACGATGAAAGCTCCCGGGACACGGATCCATAGCATGCACGTACACACACACAGAACCAGTGTCTCTCACTGCTAACCAGTCTCATTCCCCTTTGAGAGAGAGGCATTAGTTGGCGAGATTGAACTTGTGTGTGTGTGTGTTGCTGTTGTCTGTCTTCTTACTTACATGGTAATGTACAGAACAGGAATCTGGGGAAAGGCTGAATTGTACTTGACACTTTATTCTTTCTTTCCTGATTTTTTTTTTTCTCCCTCCCCCATATCCCACACCTCCCTCTTTATCTTCGTTCTCTTTCTCTTTCACAGCTGTTATTAAACCACTTTGAATGAGTTGATGACATCTGTGTCACTCTCAGACACACAGGAAGACACAGAGAGCATGTGTGTGCATGAGCCTGTCTGCTACACTAGCATTACCCCAGAAGGGTGTACTTTGTTGGATCCCAACTTCAGCTTGTACTAACCCGTGCTATAGTTGCATTTAGATAGCTTTACATAGTTTTAGGCTCTGTAGTTTTCAAATGAAAGTATTTTTTGTGCCACATTCATACCTGGTATTATGATGTGATCTGTATCTGGTTACGTTATACTGATAATGACATCTGATCACAGGCTTTTGTGTCCGGTATAAGTCAGTGTTCTCTATTGTGCTCTCTGATCAGACAGACAGATGGCTAACAGAGTCCAACAAAGACCTGAGGCTGGAATAGTGTTTCACTGACATAGAAAAAACACTATAAATCTAAAACAGAAAAAAAAAGAGAAACGAGTGTAAAGTAATACATTCAACTGTTGCCTTTCTTACTGCACTCTGTAATATTTCCTAGTCTACATATCAGATGTATCTCAATATGCAAATTAGGGAGGCAATTCTGGTGGTCAACAAACTGGGGCCGCCATGCTGCTGGATGGGTTTCTGCTTATTTTTCCTTTGCTGAGAAAGAGGTTGTGCGGCGCTTTTTGCCGGGCTCGATTGAGTTTCAAGGCAGATGAAGAGTAAATTGGCCTTTCAACTTGTTGGGTGGATTTTTTTCCTGATTGCATATACACCGAGCTGTGATTTGATCACAGTGGCAGCCCGATCACCATCTGGCCGATTGCAATGCCTTCTGCATTAACGTGCTTCTTTACTTCTCCAGATAAGATATCCAGTTACAGATTGCACGTGAAGGTGTGGATGGGGTCTCGATCTTCACGCCAATATTTGAATTAAGGCTGAAACTTACAATTATTTTAATTAATTAGTTAATTGATCTATGGATTATTTTCTCTATTCATGTTTTGGTCATTTGATCATCACATTTAACAACGGAAAAGAAAAAAACTGAAAAATTGTGAAAAATGCCTCTATTATTTTATACTCCTCTTCACATCAGTGTTTGTCTTTCGTCCCAAACTCATCCGTTCAATCCTTTCTCTTCTTTTTACCTCTGAAACCGATTTTGCTGTCTGTTGATTTTCAAGATTCCTCTTTCCTCTAAACCATTTGTTCTTTCTTTTTCTTCCCACAGGGTCTGATGATCCTCCTGCAGAACCTTCCCACAATGCACTGGGGCAACGAGGAAGTGAGCGTGCTGCTCGCCGAAGCCTACAGGTTGAAGTTTGCCTTTGCTGACGCGCCCAACCACTACAAGAGATGATAAGCGTGGCTCTCTGCAGCTGCTCCCCTTCTCCTCCTGTTCTTCTTCCTCCTGTTCCTCCTCCTACTGAACTTCGAGGCTTCTATTCCGACAGGGAAGGACCTCCCTTTTTCTTAACCTCCCTTCCCAATATTGTCCGATGGGCCTTTCAGCTACTAAGAGATTTGAATCAACCAATGCCTGAGAGGACGTGCAGTGTAGCATTTTAACATGTTGATGTGGAGCCTTTTTTTAAATTATTTTTCTCTGATCAGCTCTGAAATGTGCACTCCTTCAGTCCAGCGCCGAACCCTGTTCATCACTGAAGACAACTTTCTGTTGGAGTTTGGTCCGCTCAAGCTGACGACTCAGAGTTCAACCCCAGGCCTGATGCAGGACCGTGAGCTGTTGCTCAGCACCGCCGGGAGTTTACTCTCGCTCAGAAGATGTTCTTTTCTGCTAAAAAAAAAAACAAAAAACAAAAACAAAATCCAATACCATGGCAATACATTGTTTTTGTTACTCGAGGCCAAAATGTGACATTTTTTTTTGTTTGCAAGGACAAAGAAAGATGGCAAAAGGGCACTGCCCGAGATGGTTTATATATCTAAGCCACAACTCAACCTGAAGGAAAACAACCTCTCCTGTTTTTTTTTTCTGTTTTTTTCCCCTGCTGCGTGACAGGAGGGACACGGTATGTTTTCCTTCATGACAAACTAACACACTAGGACTTCACTGAGAGAGAGAGAGAGATCGTCAGTGTGTGAGGGGAAACATGCCTCCCTCCTTCTAAAAACCACACACACACACACACACACACACACACCCCCGCACTGCAACATCACAGTGTGTGAGTGTAAGACAAGCAAGTGGTGAGACGCTGTGGAGTCACATGCAGATCCACATCACAGAAGTTAATAAGCCATTTGGAGAAAGAAAGCTCCTTATTCCCACTCAACCTGCTTATATCTGAGGGGCCATGTCTTCTCTATTGACTACCCCTCCTCTCTGAACCCAGGACTACCTCAGTACACACAAGTAGTGAGGACTAGAAATCCACATGCATACATTTGCGCATATGTCGCTAAATTGAGAAAGATACACACATCAGTTCGAGTCAAAAATAAACGATTTGAAATTCAGTTCAGAAATTGAATCATCAATTGAAGCTAAGTTTGATTTTCACAGAAGAAAAAGTGCTTCTTCAAAGGTCTGTTTTTGAAGTACAGATCCAAATGAACAATTTTGCCTTAATTAAGATATACATACGGTCTTTGTTTACTCGCCCGTCCTCTCCTCTGTCTTGGACCCTATTTCTATGGGTGCACATGCAACGTTCCAATCTGTCAGTTTGACATGAGTGGAAAGAGTCTTCAGGAGTCACTCGATGGATAGTTTGGGGATTCCAGCAGCAAGCACAAATGGACAGTGTGAAGTTCTGTGCATCGGTCACCGATTTAGTCCTAATAAAGCAAAACACTTTAATTACACACTCTCCAAAAAAGTAGTTCCACCTCAAAAATCTTCGATTCAAGTTATGGAACACCAGTAAGGCCGTCTGCACTGAGCTCAACATAATTGAGTGATTCTTAATTATCATGTCATCCGCAAGGCCTTCCTTATCGCTTCATTTTAACGGCTGTAAACATATGAAGGCAGCAGGTGCACCGGCCTTTATTTCTCTCTATATTTACGGAAGTCTTGCACATTTAGAAAAACAGTGACACATGTTTGATCCATATTGGTTCTCCTAATTGAATCATGTGTAACCAGCACCGATCCTATATTCTCCATGTTGTCCTACAGAAACAACAGGTAATCAGGGTGTAGCTGAGTGCGCCATCGCCTTTTTTTCACCCCCACCCTTTCTAGCAAAAATTGTTGTGTTTTTTTATTTTATTTTCAAAATGCATTTTTAATTTCACAAGACCGTCTGCTGTAAATAAAAAAAAAAAACAGGATGGAGTAGAGCAGAATCATGGCTTTAAATGTCAACGACAGAAACGTGACAAGCTTACAGATAACAATTAATAAACTCACCCTTTAATGTAAAATACGTTTGCATATAACCATTGCAATACCTTTGTCTTTCTCCTGTCTTTGTTGCTCTGTTCATATAGAGCAACATGGGATGTCTTACCCAAAGTCACTAGCACCATATTGGTGTAATGTTGGGAGGTGGGGGATGGGGGTAATCAGACATTCATGACATAACACAGAGCTGTTAACGTCTGAAGCCTCCTGTCGCGACTCCGCCAGGATCCATTATTGTCACCCCAGCCTGCAAAGACGGTGTGCGTAGGTGTGTGAAGGGGAGAGGGACGGGGTCGTGTTTCTTTTGGAAGTTTCAGCGCTTTTTCCTGTGAGAGCTGTCAGTCTTTGATCACACTTGGGGATCTTTTTTACACAATCTGCACCAGTTTCACAAGCCCCTCATCTCCCATGCTCTCTGACAAAGGAAAATCTGCACTTCATTTAAAAAGTCTACAGCCTCTCTCTCTCTCTCTCTCTCTCTCTCTCTCTCTCTCTCTCTCTCTC
>CALSCE010009689.1:1289007-1302507 GCA_943593645.1 Bovichtus variegatus
TCTCTCTCTCTCTCTTTCTGTCTCTCTCTCTCTCCCTCTCCCTTTTTTGTATGAGATTTAGTCTTTCCACCAGCGTTTTAAAGATTTTTTGTTTTTCTTTTTTTTTTTTATGCCGTTTACATGACAAGCCTATTAAGTTGTGCCTGACTCTGGAGACATTAGACAACATCTTCGTTATGTTTTTCACCTCAAATGAACTTGACAGGTTTTTAGATTTCTGGAAGCAATAGTATGACATTTGCTGTGAAAAAACAGAAAATATATTTTTCTTTTGGGTGTGTTAGCCACCAACGTGAACTGTTTAATAACACTCTGGGCATTTTAATAGGTCAACTGACGGTTCGCTAAACGCCTCCCCTGAACAGCGATTGTAACTAGAAGGCCTTTCAAGCTTTTGAATTCTCCACCTTTGCTGTAGTAAGTTTTTTCTATTTTATTTTTTTTTTTTTAGCCTTTCCAAAACCAAATACACAAGAGGTAAAGTGTTAGGAACTCTGGCTCACTATCTGCAGTAGTAACATAGTTACTCTCACATCACTACCTAACTACATTAGTTTGTGCGATTAAAGGTTATGTATATTTATGCCTAAGGCAACAAATAATGTTAGAGGTTGACAGCTACTTCCTCTGTGAATGTGTGTGTGAGTCATGAGCCCCCCCCCCACGTCTTTACATCGTAAGAGTTTATCTATTTTTGCTGTAATGTCATATGCAGTAATTCCCCCCTTATCAAGAAGGAGCTGCCTACTTGAGGGGTTTAATAAACAAACACACATTCACATGCTGCCAATTTCAAATTAGCCTGCCTGTAACTCCCTCTGCACACACACACACACACACACACACACACACCCCCGTCTCCATGGTGATGATGAAGGCCAACAACTGGCTGGAGCCCGTTTTCTATTACCACACACACACACACACACACACACACACAGGCAAGCTTCAAACATTCTTTGGAGCATCTTCAGGAGGACTTCCTTAAGTAACAGTTTTTGTTTCTCTTCTTGCTCTACTTCTCCAGACATGAAAATATGTTAATGAAAACCAAACCAAAAAAAAAAGAAAAAAAATATCCTCCCATGTCTTTTGCCTCTTGAGTACTCAGAAAAATCTAATAATACTAGAGTGTGTGGGTGACAGGAGTCCTGGTTCTTGAATTTAAAAATGTGTACAGAGATGATTTTGAAACAAAAATCTGTAAATAGAAAGTGTAAATAAATCCTATATATGACAAAATTGCTCTGAATAAGGCGTTGTGTTGTGTATATGTGTTTTGTTCGAGTGTGTGCACAATTTACGAGTGCTGTCGTGTATGAGCTAAATATTCCATGTCCAATCGCAGTCAAACGGTATAACATATTTCCAATCAGTGATCTGTTCCCCAGTGAGCTTCTAGAATTATGTTTTTTTATATGAGGAAAATGCAGAAATGACGCAGATGTGTATCTGTGCATGCCTTATCTGGCACAGGAAGCATTTCGCTAATTGTATCCGTTGTATTCACACACCATCCCTATATACATGGTGTAACAGGTAAACACTCCTTGTCTGCTCCCTGTGGAGGAAATGGCAGCGCTGGCTTGGTTAATGAGAATCTGTGTGTGTCTGTGCGTGTGTGTTTCAGAGGACAGGACAGTATTGGCTGGCTGTATTCACTTGCAAATGAGAGTACATACCTGTGCGTGTGTGTGTGTGCGCGCGTGTGTCCCGCAGTAGAAGCTCCCTCGCTCTCGTTAGGCTGACTGATGTTCACACAGGCAGCCAATTACGGAGTGCCGGTCACTGAGGACTCCAGTCACTTCATGGGAAATTAAAATTACATTAAAACCAACAATGGTCGCAGGAAGGCGCCCGCTTGTGCACGTCTGCACACACACTAATGTGTGAAGAAAGATGAAAGAGGTGCCAACAAAGAACCAGCTGGAGCACACTGAAGCAAAAAAGATATAGTGCAGATATTAGCAAAATCAACTTTTCCTTTAGTGTTTTCTTCACGGCCATTTCCCTCTCTACAAATTGTAGCTGTTTACTATTTATTTGTACAGGATGTCACTGTTATAGTCTTCCCTGTTTACCTCCCAATACCCTTCTAACTCCCCCAATTTACAGGCCTGTAAAGCATCACTGTCAAATGTTGCTACATCCAGGGATCACTAAGGCAGAAATGTCGAGCAGACTTCATGGCGTTTTCTTGGAATTTTAAGCCCGAGTCTGAAATCAATTTCCTGATTACATTTTTGGAGAAAGGAGCTGCACAGCAACGGCATTATTGTCACAATGAAGGATAACACGCAGATTGAGGAGGTCTCTGGAGGGGATTTTAGATTCACTGTGGGGGCGCTGGCAGCTGTGATGTAAATCAGTTTCAATTTCAAGTTTGCACCGAGGGAACCAGATATGGTGGGAGGTGAATGAAAATTATTTCTGGCTGAAGTTAGTACAAATAATATAGATGAAAATTTTTTATTAAATCCCCGGAAGTGCATCGAGCATCGAGTGCGTCTGTAAGAAACTACAGCTTCACCTGGGCCCGTATTTATGAGTTCTCAGAGTAGGTGGTCAAAACACATACTTGGCTTTTTTTTTTTTTAAATAATATTTTTGGGGCATTTTAACCCTTTATTTGATAGTGAGAGTGGAGAGAGAGACGGGACATGTGGGGGAAAGAGAGTAGGGCACCTGATGCTCAGGGCATTCTCGTGCATGTGGTGTCCACCCCAAACACTCAACTTATTTCTTCATACTTTTAGGGGTAAAAGCAACCTTCTTAACTTATAAAATGAGTCCTATCTCTGTTGGGATGTTGGGAGCTGCCAGGAGATGTTCAGACAGAGAGTGCTTCTATGTCTTAAATATGAGTTGAGTTTCCAATTTAAAAAGAAAATGAAAAGCAACAACATAACCCAAAACTGCCAACAACTGACCAAATATTTTTTTGCCGCCAACTTCTTGTTCACCATGAATCAGAGACGGTTAATGAGCTTATTAAAAGATTAAAAAAATAATACTTGTTTTCTTTTTTTCCAGGCCTTGTGTGGGATGCAGAAGTGAGCACAGACATATACTGCGTCTGTCACAACCAACATTTTTGGCCGCAATAAATCAATATTTTGATTACTCAACACTACTGAAGTTAATGGCAAAGAAATGTCATTCACGTAAATCGTGTAATGTGTTACTTATACTTAATACTTATTTATGAATTCCTTCATTCAGAAAGATTACCGAGGCTATCGCCAAGATTCTCCGAAAGTGCTACTGCTAGTTTTCAAATAGTTATTCACATTATTATTAATAGGCTTATATTTTTTTACCAAAATATCATGATTTATTGGGAGAAACCAAGATATTCTATGTCTATTATTCGGGGTCACCCCTAAAGACCGCAGAAGGTACCGGGAGGTGTGGTTTAAAGTTGAAGCTATGCACACAGCCTTGCTGCGTAATACACGAAGGACGCAGCGCTGATATAAACATTGTTAAACGGTGATTGCATAGGACTGACTCGGCTAAATCATGCAGCTGAATCAACTTGCCTATAATATTAAATTATAGCTGTATACATTTTTATTTAAACCAGGGATTACTTACAGCTTGTTGCGGAATGGCTATTTATTCATTTCGGGAGTCATGTTTTTGCACAGGTGCAATTTCTTTTGTTTATGTCATCCAATTGAGGAGATAAATCGGAACACCTGCACACTGACCGTGATAATCTTTCAGCTAAGAAACGCAGCAGGCACAGCTAATCTTATCAGAGAGATTATCGTGGTCACCGTGCAGGTGTTTGGGTTTACCTAACATGCTGTTAAGTGCTGGCTCTGACGTTTGATTTACAAGTTACTCTCAAAGGTAAAATGCCACCATCTGGAATTCATGCCAGGAACCGGCACATTTGCAAAATAGTGTGAAAAAGCTTTACGAGGAGCTGGACTTGACTTTTCTCGCTGGAGGGGCATGGGGTCATGATGATGACGCTGGTGGTATTCTTTCCTCTTGATTTTACTAGTGGTGGTGTTGTTGTTGCTGCTATTATTATCATTATTACTTTGATTATTACAACCATGATTAGTATTGTTGTTATTATTATCACTATTATATAGGCAAAAAAAAAAAATGTATTCGCTTTTGCATCCTGGGTTGGGAGGATTTCCCCAGTTGCGTCTACTGTGTGTCTCTTTGTCCACACACACACACACACACACACGACTATCTGCACACCCCATACTACACACCCATCAGTCTGAACCCATGTTGTAATATTCAGTTAGCTTTGGTCCCCCTGGTTTTTTTTGTCATTTGTCTTTGTCTTACTTGGCTGTTTATGTGTCCCTGTACTTGTCTTCGCTTGTACTTGTCTCCCTGTAATCAAGTTTTTCACACAATTAAAAAAAACAAGTAGCTTAGTACCACTGGGACACTGACACTTTGCAACTGAAAAAGTTCCCTTCCCTGCTCCTGAAATGTGGAACAGTGTGTTCTTCAGAGATTAATTTGGAGGGCTATTTAAAGAATGCACTTCATCTGAACTTGCAACAAAGAACTGATCTGTCCTTTAATTTCTTCCGTCATATTTTCACTTGCATCGTGAACCATATGCAGGCAGTCATGAAGCTGAGCAGTTATGAACTTTGACACAGCATCTATTTTACCTTTAGTCGGGAAGTGAATATTTATACTTGAAATCACACTTTACGCAGGAAGTGAATATTTATAATTGACTTCACACAATTAGAGCATGACTCGAAACTCGGGAGACTTGTGAGGAATATATTTACTAGATAAGAAAGCTGAACTCCCCAAAATTAACTTTGACTTCTCACTCATCGCATCAAGCTGAACTTCAGCGGCACTGAGCTCCATCAGATCCACTGACAGCGTCCCGGTGACCAACATCTACGTGACTTTATACATGTGTCACTCTGAATCCATCTCCACAGTAAGGCTGTGCTCGGACAGACGTGAGCACTGCATGGAAAAGATGAGCCCCCTCATTCATTTCAATGAGACCGCTCTATTTGTACAGAAGGGCTCTGACAGAATCATCCAACATGCATTGGCTCAACATGCACGTGCCAGCGCACATCCCCTGGAAGATCACTTTGTAACGTGAACAAGGTAATTATTCTGTTTATCTCACCGGGGACAAAGGGACGCAGACTTTGTGGTGCTGTTTGCCTCTTTTTTTTGTTCTTGTTTTGAGTCTTTTTGCAGTCGTTTTTTGTTTCTCTTGTTGTCTTTTTGTGTGCCTTTGTTGTCATTTTGTGTGTTTTTGTTGTTTTGTGTTTCTTTGTCGCGGCGGTACGTGTCTCAGGTGTTTTGCAGGTGAAGACCAGAAGGGGCGCTGGGTCTGTGCACCCCAACACCCCAACTGTCCAGTGTTTTTAGCATCTGATAAGCCTTCAAAATCATGGATCTACTACTCAAACGGGCCTGGAATATTTTTTAATTATCTCACCTGAAATGTAGTGTTGAACTTACTGTATATGTTATAAAATCATTTCTGGTCTTTTTCTGTCAGCAATCTTCAGTCTCACTTGCTTTAAATGAAGTCTCTTAATCTGAGATGTAATCTTTTATACCAAAGTACAAATGCACAAATGTTAACCAAATTCCTAGTAGATTCTAAATTGCCACTGAAAGTGACATCCAGTCTGGACAAATCATTTCTTCTTCCGTAACAACCTGGGGAAGCACCACTGTGCTGATGCATGTTTTTTGCACCTGAAAATTCAGCAAGCAGTAAGCTCTGTGATGACACCTCTGGAAGATGCAGAGAAACGGGTCTAACCCAGACTGCAACATGCTGAAGTGTGCCGCATCACGCCTCCCAATCTGTGCCTGTCTAATGTGCCTTTTACACACTGCAAATGCATTTCACAGAGTAGACTGACGGGGAAGGAGACTGAGAGGATTTACACATGAACTGTGATGAAACTGAACATCATCTGCCTGCATCACTTTTCAGAGGCTCAGTGTTTTATAACAGTGATTCTCAGAAGTGGAGTAAATCAAAGGAATTATGATTTGATTAAAAAGATATACGGATCCACATCGAGTCAGCAAGCAGTGAGATATAGACAGTTATGATATCTTAAGCAATCAATCAACAGTTCAAATAGTAAGTTAAAAGTAATGGATACATAGTTAAAGTTACTGTCTAACTTATTTGCAATGTTTCAGTACTAGACCTTTGAAATATTGCAAAATTTTTAGAAATAGTGCGCTAAAAGTAGGCTAATGCATAAATGGTTGAAACCGTTAGCTAAACATACTGGACATGTCCAGCTTCTGCCACTAAGCGGTAGTAGCCTTCAACTGCTAACTTGATCAAACCGACCTAAACACTGATCGATTTAATTACAGGAACACGTTGCTGTAACAATATCCGCTTGTACAGTTAAATTACAGCCAGTTTAAAATCATTTGAATCATCGTACACATTTGGAACATGAGCGGAGGTGTCAATGAAGGGGTGGGCCTACATGAGTTCATGTGAGGGCGAGGGGCCGACGGTACATCATACAAGGTTGGAAACCAGTATTTCAGAGTGCGCAGTTACTTCTTTTTGGTTCTAAATGAACGGACAAGTTTGCAATCTTTCCAAAAATAGATACAGCTTTTTGCAATGAAGCCCTTCAACTGGATAAGCTACCCAGATTTACAGCGCCTCCTGTACAGTAAAAGTTGCTCTTATCCCTTCAGTGCTGTGGTGGCTGTTTTTTCGAGGTGATTGGGTAAGAGTGGCTTCCAGCAGGAAAATGTACCATTTGAGGCCCACAACAATTTAAAAACTGCAATACGAATGTCTTAACCCTTATACTGTGTGTGTGTGTGTGTGTGTGTGTGTGTGTGTGTGTGTGTGTGTGTGTGTGTGTGTGTGTGTGTGTGTGTGTGTGTGTGTGTGTGTGTGTGTGTGTGTGTGTGTGTGTGTGTGTGTGTGTGTGTGTGTGTGTGTGTGTGTGTGTGTGTGTGTGTACCCCCTCTATCAGAGTTAGGCTACCAAGCTGCTGTGTTAGCTAAAATAGCAGCCGACCCTGCTGGCCTAAGCCTAAGTGACTCTGTTGCGATAAAGACAGAGTGGTTAGCAATGACATACTCAAGGTATGTAATTAACTGGTGTGTGTGTATGTGTGTATGGTACTGTTACTCTTGCTCTTCAGCTTAACCAATTCAATCCTGACAACTGGACAGTAGATTCATTCACAGTCACTAATGGGAAATACTCTTATTGGCCTTTGTTGAATTAGTTTTAGGTTCATTTTGAAAGTGAATCACTGTGCTCCTGAACTCAACAGAACCAGGATTTACAGTGACACGTTGTGTTGATACATTTTTATGCATACTCTATGTGCATCTGATTATGGCTGTGTGCTCAGATGTAAGTGTTTGACGGTATGCATGTGCGCCTGTGTGTGTTTGAGGGAGTGAAAGATCTTCCTCGTTTTGATCCAGTCTTGATATGTCTGCTGCCAAATGACAGTTTACAGAGAGTCATGCTGCATTGCCTTCAGCACCACAAAACCTCATGTTGTGACAATGAAGCACCTGGCAAGTTGCCATTGTTTGTGTGTGTTTGTGTGTTAAAAGGAAAGAGGGAGGCTTGCTGTACTGTGTTTTATTTTTGTGAAAAATATGTTCCAGTCTGTGTGTTTTTAGATACGCGGTGCGTCTATTGTGATGAAACTCAGAAGCACTGAAACAGATGCAGAACCAAATTGTACAAAATCAAATAAACCCTGGAATGATTACAAAGAGACTACATAGATAAACATGTTTTATTTTTGATTACTTTTAGATATACGTGCTAGTGATGCTGAAAAGAGAACTTGAAACAGACACAAATACAGTCTAGTGCAGGCCTATTCAACTGGCCAACTCCGGCCCCCGGGGCCTTAGCTTTTTGAAAATGTGGCCCCTTGAACAATTTAGTTGAATCGCCCTGGTCTAGTTCAATCAGTGATTAAAATCAGCTCACTGTTGAGATTAAACCTCAATGAATGGTTTAAAACATTTCCCCCCTCAGTAGTTCTGAGAGATGTCTTCCCACCAAGGCTGAAATAGTGCCGTCGAGTCAGGCCGGGGCAGGTGAGGAGCTCTGTTTCTGTGCTCATTTGATCTGAGCTGCGTGACATGGATTGCCAGTGTTAGTTTTCCCACGGGGATACATCACAGGGTTTTGACTGGCCGTGCGGACCAGGGATGTTTGCACGGAGACAAACATGCAAGCCGAAAAACACAGAGCCAACAGCTGTCGAAAAACAAACGCACACAAAATGCTGTTTGACTGTGTATGTCGGTATTTGTATTTTACTTTGTTTGAACAGTTTACTTTTCTACCAGGCTAGTGGAGCCATTAGAGGGCAGTGAGCAGCTTCGTGAGACAGTTTGTGGTTATCGAGTTTACACCTCCTCACTTTTTCCCACTCCCACTGGACCACTGTGAAGAAAAGATGGACTAAAGAGGACTAATCTCCAGCAGCCTTCAAAGGGCTGAGCTAAACTGTTCTTTGGGTACATTGAGAGGACTTGTTGAGTCTATAGGCCACCTTGACTGTGAAGTACCAGACAGCTCCCTCTTAACGTTTTCTGTTGTAAAAATGTGGGAGCGGGAAAACAAGTTTGATGGCACTCTAACAACAGGAGGAAATAACTTACTAAAAGGCATCACCACTCAAGGCCGGACAGACTTCAAAATAACAAGACAGCACTAACCTTTCTACAGTGTGACCTGAGGGCTTTGAGTGCAAGCATTGCACTCAAATGTTTGCACTCAAAACTGTCCCACGTACAGAAAAGAAAAAGAGAACAAGAACAAGAAAAACAGTGCAGAAAAAGCGAGAGAGGTTAAAAGACACAAAGAGCTGGAAACGGAGAATTGAAGAAGACAGACATGAAGTATACACTAAAGGGAACACGGGATGGGCTCTGCCAGTGATTACAGACTGGTTAATGGAAAAGAAAATGTGAACAGACTATGACAGTTACGGGGGCAGAAAACCTCATTCAGTGCTGCGCATCTGTTCAAAATCCCTACTTAGGGAAGAACTTTCTTTCCCAGTCATCTCGACTGCCAGTTACACAGCAATTAGCTGGGATGTGTCGACACCTCTCAAAGTTTGACACAATATGAATTGCTTATCTTCAGAAGGCTACAGAGCTACGTTGCTTTTGCCGCAGTCCCAACCGTTGCTACGCAGTAGAATCTAGAGAACTACTTTTTCTTAGCGGAAGCAATACAATCATTATTAAATCAATGAAAAAAAGAAAAAGAAAGATTTAATCAATATTTTGTGTCAAATTGATTGATTAATTTAATAAGAAGCCGTGTAATAAGGGGGATAATGTGCAGCGAGCCGGTCATTGTGCGGTGTGAGGGTCTCAGGACAGAGAGGCGTCGCATGCTGTACAGTCTGTAAAGCCCACTGAGACAAATGTGTAATATGTGATATTAGGCTGTATAAATACATTTGATTTTTATTTGATGATTATTGCAAAATGAACCCCGACAGGGTGAGCAGGACCCTGACCCGGAGATGCACATTATCCCTTACTTAACAGTGTGCTGTTTTGTTTTCTATTTCAATAATCTTCAAAATTCATCAAAATGTGTGATGTCATTTTTTTTATTTAGCAGACACTCTTATCCAGAGTGACTTACAGTCAGCTAACTACAGGGACAATCCCCCTGGAGCAATTTAGGGTTAAGTGCCGTGCTCAGGAGCACAATGGTGGCAGCCTGGTATTGAACTCACAACCTTCCAGGGTTGTATTTGGGAGCCTGACCACTAGACTACCACCACCCTCAAAATGTAAAACAACAGTGACCCACACATTTAAAATACATTATATTAGGTTATGTGGTAAAATGACTTTATTTCCCCACATACAGGTGTGTATGCTACTACACACATACATTCCGAGTGGGGGCCCTTTTGGAGCAGCAGCAGCGCCTCAACATGTGCACGCGCGCCACTGCGTGGAGGTGTCTGTTTGTGATTGACAGCTGCCCGCGTTACACTCAGCGAAAGTAAACCAACTTTGCGCTCGAGCGACATGTGAAGTGCACAAAGTGGTAATGACAAGGCTGTGAGAACCACGCCAGCATTTAACCGGACCCAAAGTGACCTTTGCAGATACGTTTACACGCTGTTTAATGTGCAGCTAACGAGCTAGCCAGACGTTAGCAGAGCACCTGTCCAGGATAAGACGTATGCTCACGTTTCTTAATTAGACAAAAAGGAGACTTTAGCACGAAAGCTAATGTGGTTGTTCAAAGTCTGGGGCTCTTGTGTTATTTAAAAAAAAATGTCTTGTAGCCATTACACACAGTTTTTTGGAGTCTGGTTATGAACAGCAACTGAAAAGATGTTTCCCTATTCATGCTGTTTCCTCACCTCGCTTCCTTCCCCTTCTCCCTCTCTCTTTCTTGGTTTAGGGAATTGCACAGCCTTTAGAGGGCTTGGCACTCCAGCTGCCATGTTAGTCGTGCTGATTAATCTTCATATGAATTTCAGAGGAGGTCTAAACTGCTGCATTTCATGGAGGTGGTGGTTTAAAGGATTGGCAGGGGTTTAAAAAGTGTTCACACCGACGTGATTCGAGTTACAGAAGAAGCCTCGAACTTTGAGATGACTTGAACACAGTTGAGAGTTATACAATGAACTTACATAATATATATGATGCATAATGTAGAAGTGTGATTATTTCATCTAGCTAGTTTTACTTATGCTCACTGAAGAACCATTATTAACAGGTTTGCTCATACCTAAAATTGTGAATGAAATGCTGCTGTTACTAAAAAGGTCTGAAACATGCAGACATTGAAAGGTTTACAGAAATGTGCATTATAGCATTCTAGCATTCCGCTAGGGTGCCTATGTGTGAACTCATGTAACCAAATGATAAGAAAAGTACTAGTGGAAACTGTTGTATAAAAGGTGCGCATAGTCTTGCTTGAATAAGGCGAAGGTTACAAGACAAAGCTACAACTCAGGGTCACAACAGCATGACGCGCCTACTGCCAAAGGAGGGACTCATGTTGCCAAGAGGCGTGGACACGCCTGTGCACCAACCAGAAACCAACAAAGAAGATCACGTTACATTGTTTACGTTTACTAACCAATGAGGGAAGAATGTATAAATCTTTAAAACAACTTTTCTATAACCTCATTCGACCAGAAGTCCTTACTGCTTTTCTCAAAGATTTTGAACACGACAATAACACGCCACTTTTTTTTGTATTTGTAGTATTTCAGTATAAGAGTTAGTGGCAAGAACACAATGATGGTGTTGGTGTGGCTCAGCACATATTAGCCTCGTGGCCCAGGTTCATGGAGTCTTTGTCCTTCATCTATTTAAAGTCTCCTGCCTCCTCTTCTGTCTAGTGTACTACACACTGAACTCTGTTTGGAGTCCGAAAGGTCATTTACAATTTTTCTTCAGCCAGCTCTTTCAAAAAAAAAAAAAAAAGACCTTGAGGAACTTTTAGGAGACTGACAACAAGGAGATTAATTTACTCAAAAAAGGGCAATCTTTTGTTTCTCATTTTGCTCTCCCCCCGAAGAGCCTTGAAACTGCAGGGTTTGCCAAAGTGGAACAGAATGTCTCTGTTTCTGTAACTGTAGAACTAATTAAATTCAGATTCAAATATTTGGGCTTTGAGTCCCAGTTTCTCTGGTCTAAAGGAAGAGACTGTAACCTAATTTTTTTTTTTAGCACAATTTAATTATTGTGGGTTTATTGTCACAGTATTACTGTTTGACTTGGCGAGCAAACAGAAAGACTGTATTTAATTAATCTAAAGTAATCAGGACACTCTGCTCTATAGTTAGCTAGCTAGCTTTGCATGCTCTCTCCTACAAGGCTAACGTTCACGAGCTACCTAGCTAAGCTAGCTTGTCAGACTAGCTTCTGCTCTATTCTATTTATGTTTCTCGTGTTGTTTAACTAAAGTTCAATTGATAAAGTACTGTAACATAACTTTTGATTGATGGTATTTTATACATAGCATAAGGGGATTTGTAGCAAAAAAGTAGTGTACATTCTATGGACACTGTCTTGAGCCTTGTGAGTGACCACATTTTCCGGCCAGTGCAACAATTGGACAGTGAGATTGGCAGTCAAATTAGCTTCCTTAGGTGGAATAGTTGACTATTTGGGCTCACCCCTACTCGGGATTTTCATATGTATTACTGTAGCATTATTAATATTATATTATATTACAAACAACTTAGCCGATTAAAATGAGCTTCAAATGTTTGATTTTGTATCTTGCTTGTTAATAGACCCCTACAAATATGTAACTTGATAACAATATTTTCTTTTGCCCTAGCAATGGGGCTTAGCTTTAGTTGAATAAATGAGAGGTCTTCTTGTACTTCTAATGTTGCTGACTTTACATAAATGCAGCAATAACTCAGAGGTTTTTAATCAAAGAATTGTGTTTGTCACATTAATCAGTGTCTGAAAAAAAATCAGACGTCTGAAAGCACACTTGGTAAAAATGTTGGCGGACTTCTGTCTGTCAACACCTTCAGCACCGATACCACTGAAGACATATTTTCTATTGCCCGACTTTAATTTAAAGAATTTATTCCACCTCAGTTATTTCTTTAGTATATATGGATGGTCTTTGGCGCTTGGCTCAATTGAATTGAAATTGCCAAAATTATACTTCTCATTTAAAATATGTATTGTGAGACTTCATAGCAGAAAGGAACATTACTGAATCATTTTTGAAGATATGTGTTATTACTTTTACTTTTAAACCTCACTTGTCAATTTTGGATTAAACTCAGAAGCAAAAGGATATCTGTCCTGCACTGTGTTGACAGGTGTATCGCTATAAATTTAAAATAGAATGGAATGGAGTGCATTCCCTTCAAAATACAGCCTCGCTAATGTCAAAAATAAATCCTTTGTGATACCTTGTTGGTACAGTATGTCTCTTCCACTTTATTACAGTGGAACAAGCTTTACTCAGAAAAAATGTTATCAGATGATAAGTGAGTGTGAGGCAGCTGCTTCACTGTTGTGTAATGCAATCATTTTGGAACTGTTGAGCTTATTGAAGTGATGCATATACCTTGACACTTGATTTCTCAACAGAGTGCATGCATTTCCAATGTTAATCTCCCTATCTGACAGCTGCACTGGGGCCTTAAAGGACACTTCAAAACCCCGATCCTAACCGAAATACTTGCGTCCATAAAATGTGGTGCACATATTCATGCAGCCTTTAGGATACATTGTAATCTCTTTGTTGATCCACTGACTTTTCATCCAGCGCCATCAACAGGTCAAAATGTCAATTTGTCCAATACTTTGGTTTATGACCAAATACCAAATGACATTCCCATCCGCCTTAACGTTTGTGTGTTTATGCAAACGTTAGCATGCTAACACTCTGAACTAAGGTTGTGAAGATGGCGAACATTATACCTGCTTTAAATCAACACGTTAGCACCGACTCTGTGAGCATGTTAGCATGCT
>CALSCE010009689.1:1308800-1325011 GCA_943593645.1 Bovichtus variegatus
GTGTGTGTGTGTGTGTGTGTGTGTGTGTGTGGTAATATTTTATTCTTTTGGACATTTTTTTGATTCAAATAACGCTTGTCCAAATGTATGATCAATGTATACCACTCATTTTAAACAAACCAAATGTATTGCCAAAAAATAAAAACAAATATAGAGATGATTGCAAATGATAATCATACACAAGGAGAAAATCAATATTCTCATTCAGGCTTGTTCATTTAGTAGTTTTTTGGAAAACAATTTTAGAACACCGAGACACAGCCAGAATGGCTCTCAGAAAGGCCAGTTTGTCTGTCGAGATGGAAATATCTCAATAACTATTTGATGTATTAACATGAATTTAAGCACAGACAGTCATGAACCCCAGAGGATGAAGCCTACTGACCTGGTGATTCTCTAACTTCTACTCTTCGGTCACTGTCAGCTTCACATTAATGACAAACTAATGACACCCTGAACACTGTGGGTTTAGGGTAGAAGAAGGAAAAGCTATAGCCTGCTGACAAAAGAAAGGCCGTTCCTTCATTAATTGCTGCATTGATGTAGACAATACTTAATATATTTTTAGCAATCACATTGATTCTTTTGCCAGTGCACAAAAGCCTAAGTCTGCCTTCACATGATAGGATATGTTCTCTGCGCTCACCGCGAGGTCGTGCGCAGAGCCTTGTGTTGAAGGCAGCTAGTTAGTTTTGTTTCTATGGTTACCTCCCCTGCTTCATACAGCTGTTATCTCATTGGTTGCGCTTGGAAAGGGCAGCGGCAATCGAGGTCAAAGTTGAAATAATTTGAACTTTGAGCGCAGCGCTCGGCGGCAACTTGGAGCGGTGCACCGGCAGCGCAGAGCGGTTTTTACCGCTGATCATGTGAAAGCAGATTTATCAAGCAGGAAAGAGCTGCTAAACGAAAAGTAGTTGTAATCACTAACTCCTTTTTCTGGTTACTTCGATATTTTTTTCTTGCTGTCTAGCTACTACAGTTCCACTTCTCAGTCCTATCACCCCTTTCTTCTGTTTCCGCCACAGACCATTTTTCACATATTGACCATTTTTGTCTCTGGCCCAGTCCCTAACCTCTTCCCCCTTCCCTTCTCGCCTTTCATCTCTCTCTTCACTTTGTCCACTTTTCTGCCTAGCATCTGCACCGAAGCAACTTCACCCATAAAGAGCTTGAAAAGGCATCTTGAAAAGGCTTGACTTGGCAGGCTAGGACGGAAAACAAATTAGGAGTTCACAACTTCAAACGGAGCCTCACCAAGGCAACCCCTACTCTTCTGCCAAGGGTTTGCCTCGCTCGCTCTAAGACAGCCCGTGAGAAGAGTTTTAATAAGCACAAGCTCCATCTGAAGGCCTTTTGGTATAATAAAGAAGGATAGTATGGCCACATTTATAATCTCCTTTTCATTTGAATATGGATTTGTTGCCTTCTCAGACACTGTGCACTTAATTCCTCTAAAAACTACAGTTAACTGCATGTCTAAGATGGTGCGCCACAACTGACAGCAGATTTAAGTTTCGTCACTTTATTACACCTTCGTCCAATTTATACAGCACCACAAATGAGCAGAGAAAATTCCCGACTGTTCTGGCAGGAGGTTTCGGAGTAAAAAATCTAAAGATGGTCCAAGTTTCTTACACAAGTCTCCTCTGAAGCCAAGAGCCTCTCTGACTGCCTGAGAAATCTGCCTGAGAAATGTCAGCAATTACTGTCAGCCGTCTTCCTATTCCCTTGTTTACTGAGGAGACTATACCTCGCTATTATTGATCTGCAGTGTGTAAAAGGTCATAGGATTGAAGATGACAGCAGCCGCAGTAACCATGGAGACTCGCTATCTCTGTGTCTGTGACCGAGCACATGGTGAAACTTTGATGCTCGCTGCTTTGTTGCTCCACAGGTGAGTGAGCTATAATCTCCTTCCTGTTGGTGATATGCGCCTTTGCCCCGTCTTTAGTACAATCGAGTGGACACACATGCACACATCCAGTTTAAATCCTGCGGGCATCATTCAAGGCTTGATTTAAGCCATTCACGGACATTGATGTTTGTTCGCTGCTAGTAGGGAGATTATTTTAAAATCTCTCTGGTATTCCCTCAACTTGGATCAGTGCTGTTGGATAAATCTACTTTCTGCTGGACAGATTTACTGCAGTGAAGATGCAGTTACATTCAATTCTAAATACAATACTCCCAATATGTGCTTCACTTAATTTGACTTTTTTAATAGAACGTTACACTTGTTGTTTCAAGTGTCTCATATCTGGATAAAATCCAGATTGAACACTTTCATTTACACTCACTGCCACAAACAGTATATGGGCCCGTCAGCCAGGTTCACTGGGATTGCATCTGTCTTGGCAGAGTCGGCACTACTCCAGTCCAGAGGCCGGTGGTAATGCACGTAATGCCGACACTCACTAAGGCGCCCATAAAATGACACTATACTTTCCTTATTCTTTTTTTGTACCATGAATAAATCTTCTGTTTTTGACTCATTTAAAACCCTCCCTACTAATACAGTATATATATATATATATATATATATCATATTATATCATGTAATGATGGGCTATACATCCCTTATAACTCTCTCTTCTCTCTCTTCATGTTCTTACAGTGTTGTGTGTTTCGGCCCCCTGACCTTCGTTGTGTGTTGCTGTTTGTTTAGACTTGGTAATTTAGTCTTTTAAAAAATGTAAATGCTTGATTTTATGATTAATTTAGTTTGACAAAAGAAGCCGGTGAATAAATTGCAAAAGACATGGATCTGGGTGCTGTTGTGAATTATTGCGGGCAGGATTATTTTGTTTTCAGGGATAGTTGGTTCCACTGTGCTACAGTCTACAAGGGCTAAGCTACTGCTAAATGGGAAGAAAATCTTTTTGCAAATTGTGTTAATTGATGAATTCATACCCGTATTGGTACTGAAGCCATGTTTATTTTGTCGCGTTTGGCAGATTACTGTTTGGATTACTGTCTTGCATGGCCTGTTGTTTCTCAGTGGTAAACTAGTAGTGAAGGCCAGTAACACCAGGCTGGATGTGGTGGTCCTGATGGGGGTGCTTTATGAATACACAGCGGCACCTGTGACTGGCAGACAAATATCGTCCCATTATCCGGAGAGAGAGTGATATTAGAAATGACATGCCAGAATGTGATATCTTAAGTACTACTGTGTTTTCAGCTCATTTAGAGTTACTAAACTGTAGCCCATGTGTTCTCGATCCACACAGACATGATGGGAATACTATAGTGATAGAGGGCTTAAATGATAAACTGTGAAGTAGGCCTCCTGCACTTCATATCCACAGTATGACCGGAAGTGTTGGAACTGCTTGATTATCTGCCTTTCTTCCTGTCACTTTAC
The DNA here is from genome assembly GCA_943593645.1 of Bovichtus variegatus. Classification (NCBI taxonomy): domain Eukaryota; kingdom Metazoa; phylum Chordata; class Actinopteri; order Perciformes; family Bovichtidae; genus Bovichtus; species Bovichtus variegatus. The sequence goes on from CALSCE010009689.1 coordinate 1,312,165, forward strand.
ATGAAGAAAGCTGCTAATTTCAGTTTGATGGCAGTGTGACTTCAGCATTATCACAGGGGACAGTCCCAGTGGAGCCTATTTTCACAGACAGCTTACTGACGTAGCTACCTTTGGGAGGACTAAGGATGACTTGTGGAAAGCCGCAGTTTTTATTGCATAATAAAAATGTCAAAGGCGTCTACTTGGCGTCTACTGTGACAATGGGACACAAACCTATTGTCACCGGTGATAAAGATAAGCATTTATTTTTTTATTTTTAGGTACCATCACATCTGCCACATCCTTAATTTTGTCGCACTATATAAATGTCACGCTTTGTCCTCATGTTCATAGTTCAGAAGAGACCTCAATATTAAGTGTTGACATGGCAATAAACTGCATGGCTTTCTATGACACAGGAAAATGCAGATTTCCTTTGGTAATTAGACTGGCCCGAAATGTTAAAATGTACAGCATGATGATATCATCAAGAAATTGTAGGATTTTCATTCGTTAGTTTTTTTGGCCCCTTTTCTTTGATGGCATAAAATGTAATTTCCAGGATTGTTTTTTAGATTTACTTTCACTGGCTAGTAGAAGATCCATGTCAAGCCTTTCAGTTTCTTTTTGAGGGAACCATCTCATTTTCCAATATTAGACAGTGTATAAGCATCCAGCGGGAGTCAGTGCCCCAGAAAGAGGCCTCTGCACCCTGGCCCACTCAGCACGAGCTCGACAGCTGGTAGTTGCACTGCTGGGAGGTTCATAAGGAAGGCTATTTCCCTACTGCATGAGTAGTGATGCTAGAACATGTAAATGCATGACACTCCTGGCCCTGATCCTGGCTCTCTTTATTTCTGCTCCAGTCAATGCAGCTTAGCTGGTGGGAGTGACTCCTGTTTTTATGACTTATAACCGGTGAAGCAAAGGTTTTGCCAGGATCTTTTTCTGAGTTAGTTTCTTTCCATCTGTTAAAAACAGGTGAAACAAAAAGTTTTGGCCACATTGTTATTTGGTCAGGATACATTTTCTAAATAGTTGTTGTAATATTCATTTTGGCCACAAGAGGCTGCATTTTTTTTTTCTTTACATGTTTCACAGATGTGAAATGTGATTGTCCTGGAAAAAAACTTTTTCACCGCCTGTTCTTATGTCAGACACAGGAGAACATTTTTTTAAAATCAGACTTAGACAATGGATCAAAATGTTCTCAGGGCTTCCGTAGTTTAACCTTTGCATGGATTAGGCATACGATAATAGAAGTGCTGGTAGGCTTTTCACAGGGCCAGGCTAGTAGTGTTTTTTCATATATTTTTTCCCAGTACCATTTGCAAAGCCGGATCAAGAATGCTAATGCTGCAAATTTAACATGTTTTAATTCAAGCACATTTCACATGTTCTCTTTCCATTGCAAGATCCAAGAGTAGAGAGGAAGTGGTTTCTTCCATCTAGTGTTTCCTCTAATTTCTGCCATTTCCTCTACAAAAAAAGACTTTGAAATCAATTAGTTATAATTCTGTGTGGTAAAATAGTATTAAGGCCTGTGACTGATTTCAAGTTAAGTCAACAGAGAAGTCAAAGCCGAATGGATAAGGTAGATATAGTCCAGCCATTTACTTGGAAAATAAAGTCTATTTCACACATCTGCATCTATTAGTTTATCTGTGCCCTGTGTGATGTGCTCAATTGCTATGAATAGGAGGAAGGGAAAGTGGCAAATCTCTCAAAATGTGTGTAAAGTAGTGTGAACCATTTTTAATCATTAATGTCTGAATATTTCAAAAACAAATGTTGGAACTGCAGTCTTCAATTCCAGATGTATTATTTTAGAGCAGGTATTTTACACACACAATTAAAATCAAGATAATGTAATGTAATTCTATATTTTTCATTATTTCTATCATTCTATTTTTACATATCACCCATTCAAAGAGTGACCGGAGACAGCACAGGCACCATTAAGCGTCATAAATCCAACCATTAGTAAAGCAACATGTCTGTTTTGGAGCAATTTGAAGCTTCTCATTGCACCCTTTCATGCATAATGTAATACTTTTAGTCTGGGTAATCAGAGCAGAGAAGAAGTGTGCGGGGAGATCTCGCCTAACGGCTCGTTATGCCACGCGTTCCAGTGGCTCATCAGTGAGCAGCCAGTCAGCCATTAAGTGTAATGTGTTATTAAATATTTATTTGGTCCAAGACCACTGCTGTGCTACATTAGATCTACATGTTCTTTATTAGAGGACATCGGCTGCATTATGAATGCTGGATGTGAAGCACAGAGGGCATGTTGGAGTAGAAGTTAGAAAGGGCAGAGAAAACTCAAACTCCTGCTGGGTCACTCACTATCACTGATAATAGTATTGTTCCTGGAAGTTCCTCATATTACAGTTGTGTTGCCCTGAGACCTGTTATTGCATGTGAGATGTCATAGTTTTTAGCCATGCTCTCCACGGTCCACCTTATCGGTCCAGATCAAGCGGCAACCTCTGAAAAGTGAAGCCAATGCGGAAGTGCCTTAAACTTGGATTCTCTCTAAACTCCAGCAGGGACGCCATTGGTTGCAAAAATAAGTCAGATTGTTTAGAAGTCTATGAGAAAATCACCTTACTCCCCACTTGAGTTATTATCTCAGTAAACATTTTCCTTACGAGTTTATAGTCTCAATCTCTTGTTTCAAGTCTTCTTTAATACAGCTGTAGTGAAACAAAGGATTGTACATTGCCCTATTTTTTATCCATATTATTGATAATTGGGTAAAAAAAAATCTCAATTGTCTATACAAAGGAATCATCAATCAAAATGTGTCTAACTTAATTTGTCATATTTAGTCATATTGTCATATTTTGTAGCTCTTTACAAGTGCACAGTTTTCACACTCTTAAATATTGTTCCCAAGAAAAGTATTCTGGGCTCTGTGGAAAATTCCCTCCTACACTAAACTAACCTCCCTGTACCTGGCTAAAGGCTTCCTGTGTGGGTGGAACACCTGCATCTATATAGGAAGCCAGCTCACCTGTTATGTGAATAAAGAAGCATGCCTGCCTGCTTCTTTGTTAAAGGTCTCATGTGGATGCCTTTTCCATAAATAATACCATGAATAATCCGTGAGTTTGCTTTGTTGGATAGTTTAAGAATGACATTCCATCTTGAATAGCTTTACTGTTTGTTACTTGCTTTCGTAAATGAATAAATGAGGTGTATGGGCTGCATGGTGTTAGGAGGGTGTATGCTCCTATCTCGGCTCGCTAGCATTCAGACTCAAGTCCCTGGTGAATCTGGCTCCACCCTGCTTCCACTCATGGGATTCACACGGAACTTTCCCGCTTTCAAGTATTTTTGTCATTTTCTGCCTATACACAAGTCCACACAGAGAACTTCTGGCACCAGACTCATTGTTTTCTAATAAAAGATTAATGTTAGCTGATGAACAACACGTTTCCCTTCAAAACTATTACCCCCCCCCCCCCCCCCCCCCCCACAGGACTGGAGAAGTTGGCAGCTTACTGTCGGTGTTTAAGAGCACTGCATCGAGGAAGTTTGCTGCACTGCACCTGCCCTCTCAACATTTAACTACTGCAGCACTACTGTACATTTCCATGTAGAACTATTCCCAGAATAAGACAACATGTATAATATAATATTATATAATGATATTTATATATATATATATATATATATATATGTTCTAGATTTAATGAAAGAAGCACTAATAGAGAACATAGCAATACAGTACTATACTACAGCTTGTGTATTGGGGTGAAAATGCCGCTTTATACGTTAATTATATTTATTTACTGCTACTAACCTCCAGCAGCGAAAGCAATGTTCTTTCAGCAGTACGGGTAGCCCCTGTGCTCCTGAAATAATAAAGGCGTGCTTGTAATGTAAGTGTGTGTGTGCGTGTAGTTGTGCATGCATCTGTTTGTGTATGCTTTTTATGGAGTCAATGAGGCACAGAAGGAGTGATGGGGACAAAAAAGTGTCCCTGTTTCTATACAAACACATACCACCGTGAGATGCCGCTATGCTGAGCTGTGCTAGGTGACTCGACAGGGTTTAGACTATAGACCTCACTGCAGGATGAATTGAGACACACACACACACACACACACTCACACACACACACACACAAACACACACCAGGTTCCAGCCACAGCTCATTACTGCCGGCTGAAATGGAGCTCAGCACACACACTGGGATTAAATGGGTGAATAGCTCAAATAGAGCAGTGTGGGATGGCCTCTTTGTCATTGTTCAGTGTTTGTTGTGTGTAAATGTGGGCGGCGTACAGTACACACACGTGCCTTCACAGGACAGCTCAGAGGTCAGGGACGGCATGAAATTAGTGATTACCGAGTGACACACACACACACACAGACACGCACACACACACACACATTAAACACATAAGCACATAAACCTCAGTCACCCTGTATGTCAAAGCCGGAGGTTGGATATCTATATCCACAGTGGCACAGAGCATTCCTTACACACCACTGAGCGATAGCCACATTATACAGTACAGAAAATCCTGTTCCAGCTTTATCAATATCCGGCCCTGCAGCCAAAAAAGCCCGCCACGGCCAACAGAAAAATATGTCTGCGTGAGGGAGACAGAGAATATTCATCATCGCTCGGGAGGAAAGGTTGGCTCTGGGGAAACTGCAGGTTGTTTGTTCAAGCCAGACAATGTTGTGTTTGTTTATTGTTGAGGTCTCTAGCCAGCTGGCTTTCCCTTCTTTGCCACAGGATAGGAATAATGGACAGCCTGGCAGTTGGGGGAAAATCAACTACTTTTTCTGCTTTTTTTCCTCTCTAATATTGGTTTGTTTGAGCACAATTTCTCTGTTGCAGCAGCACCATGCTAAATGCTGTTACAGGCATTCACAGCTGCGGGCTGCCCCGTGCAACAGCCGAGTTGTGCTGTTGGCCAGAGAGCTGCTCCACTGGTGCTGCTGAGGGAGTTTGTTGCCTTTTTCACCTTGATATGAGCTGGAGAAAGACTGGGGGACGATGCTTTTCATGTCTCTCCCTGTCAAGATTTCTCTGCGTTCTAGCTGGTGAGTCTTTTCCTCCCAAGCTGTTCTCATCAAGTTGGGTGGGCAGAGTTACCTCGTGGTCAGAGAGATCTTGCCCACATCCAGGCGCTATCAACGCTGGTTTTCTATTATCATTCATGTGCACAAGATAAAATGTAGAATATCTACATGTCATGCCATGCGGGCCTATTCTTATCAAAAAAAGGCTTGGGTTAAGTTTATTACATTTATTTGTCAGGGACCATAGGCTCTACAACAACATTAATAACTCACAAGGAGAAAAGAGGCATTGTATAAGATTTAGCTACTAGCTCATGTCCCTCTGTAGTCCCTGGGCAGGTCGACACAACCACTAATATTGTTAGCTTAGCACAAAGGCAGAAAACCAGGTGAAAAAGATACTCTGGTGTGAAGTAGCCAAGTGTAAAATATGACAGAGCTGTTAGCAAATGTAAACTACACTACCTAGTGGAACATATAAATGTTTCTGCTAACAAATGCAGATGAGGATTGACTGTGCAGCTGTTACTGAATAAACTGTGAAACTTTCACCTCCGGTGAAGCCAGGAGGACAACACCAGACTGTGGCCTCTTCATGCTTCCTGTGTTTCTGAACCGACAGTTTCTGCTGCCCCGCCAGTGAACGCTGGCATCTGCCACATTTCTCTACTTGGATACTCAACTGTACTGTAATATATAACATGATCCTGCCATCTTTACTTTAATATTTAGAGGCTATAGGGGGAGGTTGTCTCTCGCTCTTCTCATTGTGTCTCATTATTTCTTGCTCTCTCTCTCTCTCTCTCTCTCTCTCTCTCTCTCTCTCACTCTCACATACTGTTGTATATTGGAGGAAGCAGATGATGTTGGAAGTGCAATCACTAATTGCACAATGCTGTTCCATTCTACTCTTATCTTGTTGCACGCCCAACTGGGGAATCATGCAGGAGTTCTTGTCACTCAGCAAATTGTGTTATGTCTCGTTATACGCAGAATGCAGATCAGTGGAATGGAGATTGCTCTTGTTGCCGCACCCTGTGGTTGCTAAATGCAGCAGAAAGGAAGGATTGCTTGAGTTTTGTAGTTTCTTGCGTTGCAATATTCTGCCCCTGTGGTGCAAATCAAATTTCTTGTGTACAGGATGAGTTCGGTCATTTAAGATGCTGTGTATCTTATTTAAAGTGAGCTCATTATAGAGTGAAGGGGTGCTCTTAATGTCTGATTGATTCTGATGAGCATACTTGCTGTTTTTTTTATCAGGTTACAAGGTTAATTTATTTGCCATTTTACATCACAGTGTTGTACAATATACTCACTGTAGCTTTTATAATTTTGTTAAACAGTCTTTTACCTGCACATTTATGATCACACAGATTAAGACAATATATATATATATATATATATATATATATATAATATATCTGCAAACATTAGTGGTTTATACACATATATTTGTACAGAAAAGGAAAGTATGAGACATACAGATGGTTGGTTTGGTTTGGTTGTCCCAAAAAATCCCTTAAAACTCTTCAGTTGATTCAAAATGCTGCGGCACGAGTATTGACAAGAACTAGGAAACAAGATCATATTACTCCTGTATTAGCTGCTTTGCACTGGCTCCCGGTAAAATACAGAATAGAATTCAAAATCCTTCTCCTGACCTACAAAGCGATTAATGGTCAGGCTCCAGTTTATCTTAAAGATCTCGTAGTACTTTATAAACCAACTAGAGCATTGCGCTCCCAGAGTGCAGGGTTACTTGTGGTTCCTAGAGTCTCTAAAAGTACAATGGGAGCCAGAGCCTTCAGCTATCAAGCTCCTCTACTGTGGAACCAGCTCCCAGTGTGTGTTCGGGAGGCAGACACCCTCTCCACATTTAAGAGCAGGTTAAAGACTTTCCTCTTTGATAAAGCTTATAGTTAGGGCTGGCTCAGGTTTGCCCTGGACTAGCCCCTAGTTACGCTGCTATAGGCTTAGACTGTCGGGGGACTCACTCCTCTCCTCTTCCCTATCTTTCTCGTTCTCCTCCTCTCCCTCTCTATTTGATATGCATTCATGTCCCTTAAATGCATGTTACTAACTCACCATCCAGGGCATCATCCCCGGACTTTCTGTGTCCCTTATCTGGCAGGTTGCCACGATTAAAGATTACTTTTGGACCGCGAATTGTGGCTGCACCTGTTGCCCTGGTCCTGCCTGACACCAGGAAGCCTTGACATCCCCCTGGATCCATCTTTTTTTATATATACCATCGTATCATGTTTTCTGTCGCATAGATTGTCCATGTTGTATTTTTAACTATGCTGTTTGTTCTGTACACACGTCACCTATTGCACGTCTGTCCGTCCTGGGAGAGGGATCCCTCCTCAGTTGCTCTCCCTGAGGTTTCTTCCATATTTCCCCCACTAATTGTGGGGTATCTTTTAGGGAGTTTTTCCTTGTGCGATGTGAGGGTCTAAGGACAGAGGGTGTCGTACTTTGTACAGTCTGTAAAGCCCACTGAGACAAATGTATAATTTGTGATATTGGGCTATATAAATAAACTTGATTTGATTTGATTTGGTCAGGCAGGCGTAAAAGATGGACAAAGTCTGATAGAGACAACATAAAATAATGGAAGCTATTGGGAAAACAATCATTTTTGTGAAAAATAGACAGTAACCATAATAATAAATAAACGATTATGATAAATGATTTTATCAGCAGTAATTACAGAGTAAAAAATAAAATAAAAACGAGAGAGGCCGCTATATAGTTAAAGATTGCTAATATTTAGTGCTAAAATCATTTAACTGATGCAAGATAAACATTTGCTGGAGTATTTTTTACACTTAAATATCATGCAAAAGCAGCACCATGTGGTTTTTAATTTCCTTAAAAAAAAGGTTAAAAGGCCTACAATTTTTTAAACATGTAAAGGAAATGTAAAGGCACTACACTTATACGTATTTCAAGAGTAGCTTACATTTATTTACATGACAATGTTGGGGGGGGGGGGAAGTTTTATATGAGCCTGATTGCACAGAAGGCTGTGTGTTGTTTACAGCACGTTTTAATTCAAGGTTCTTCTCTATTCCATCACTACATTTCTAGCTTGGGTCATGCCTTTTGAACTTCTTCTTTTGAAATCTCATGACGCCATCGTGTAATAGGGAACAATATGTTTTGCTTTCATGGAGTATTTCTGGGGCAGATCCTCCTTGTATGAGCAGCATTGGCCTATTTAGTTTCTATGCGGTGCGTGGTCAGGCCCACAGGGTCCTCTCCTCTGCTCCGGCTGGTAGATAGAGCTTAGCATCCAGGGAGCAGGACAGAGAGAGGAGAGAGGGGTTGATAATGAAAAGGCCGTCACTAGATATTCTAACTGTTCTTTTGTGGGTCCTCGGGGCACTGGTCACAAACACGTAAGACAACATTTATCCATATAAATGTCCATATAATGAAATGTCCTGAATAGGTTTTTGAAATCTTGAGGAACATGTTTTCCTCCTCTCTAAAAAATTTGGTTCTTCTGACTATTAAAAGTTTCGATCTATTTAAATGTAGTATTTTTCATAGTTTCATATCAAGTGGTGTATATGTCTGTACATCTGCGATCACCCTTTCAGAATAACTCCACAATCACATGCCTTTTTGCCTCAAACCTTCCAACGTCCCAGGGTGTTCTGCAAGCGGCTATCTTGTGGCTGAGTGCCTCAAATCGCAGTCTATCTAATGACCACTAAATGCTAGCTCAGAGAGAACCGACTGTACTGAACTCAAAAAATCAGTCTCAACATCGCTCGTGAAATTCTAACCATTGGTATATTATTATAATTATTCTACATGTGTCTTGCATGTTTTTGGAAATCCCTGTTATATTGGGACACGTCAACGTAAAGTCTTTACTTGATCCCTTGATTGTGGATAACTTGTCTATCCCTGTCCCAATCAATCAACCGCTCAGCCAAATGAAGTAAACTGGCTTCAGAGACTACGCATTCTTGATTTAGAGCTTTGAGGAATCAATAAAGATCCGGTGATATCCAGTGAGTCGAGGCCTGAACGGCAAATCGATTCACCAACCTTCAAAAACCAGTTGGTATGGCAAAGGGAAGCGTTGCAGATGAAACAGAGCTCAAACCCGTGTAATGTGTTTAAATCTGAACAAAGCAATGAAATGTCAGAGCGTCACAGCTGTGAAAAGTTAGATTTCAGACCTAAATACTAACTAGTTACATTACAAAGTTCTTAAATTACCGTTTTCTTTTCTGTCAGCTAAATGGTAATGGCAGCTTGCTAACATGCTCTCAATCTGTAATGTTTGCCATGTCCAACAAATTAGTTTAACGTGTTAGCAAGTCCCATCTGTGAGATAGGAGGAGAGCCACTCCAAAGCAGTCCCACAAATGCCCCATGTGATGATTGAGCCTGTGCATTCGAATGTCTCAGCATGCTAACATTTGCCACTGAGCACAAAGTACAGCTGAGGCTGATGGGAATGCCATCATTCTTAAGGTATTTGGTCATAAACCAAAGTGTTGGACAAATGAAAAGTCAGGGATCGCCAAATGTATTACAACTCATCCTGATGGGACCATGAATGTCTGTGCTAAATGCCATGGCAATCAATCTAACAGTTGTGGAGGCATTTCACTCAAATCTGCAAAGGTGGTGGTTTTATCTTAAAGACATAGCCCTCGTCGGTCAGCTGGTGGAGTATTCTTTTCTCGAAATGAAACTAGCTAGATTGTAGATTTTCTCCAGTGGGTGAACTTTTTGAAAGGAAAATGGCCAATAACTGATCATGCCATCTAGAAATGTTAAGTCACTTTACCCATTGTGTAAGTATTACACACATTACAACTTATCAGAAGCCTTCTGCGGTATACACATACTCACTTTGATGAGCCACGTTAATAAAATGTATGTATCCTATTTTCACACACACACTTTCGTACATATATTCTAGAGGGACATTAACTGCAGATTAGAGAAAGCACAGGCAGCGAGCTGCTTCATTACTGGTGGCATTTAGCAAGAGGACCCTTGCACCTTATCCAAGACAAATGCCAGTGTGTGGTGCACAGTACCACCTATTAGTATACTGACATCTGTGGAAAGGTTAATACAGTCCTTAAATGGAGGAGATGCCCGGCTGCTCTGGATCGCTTTGGTTTCCCCCACTTTCATTGGTGCATGTGGTGTGAAGGGTGGAAATACATGCCCCTATTTCCACAGGCCGCTTGTTTATGCTGTGTGACCGCATTTGCTGTGTGTGGGTGTTTTTTTTTTCATTTTTTCATTTTCCACATATAAAAATGATTCAGCATGAAAAGAAAAGTTCTAATTATGTAGATGAGACAAAAAAAGGAAAGGAAAAAAAAATATATGACAAGCATTAGTGCGGTTTAATTAGATAACAGCTTATACACTCAGTCAGGAAGAATAGGGTGTCAAGGAGTGAGAAAGGAAACTTAATAAAAGTAAAGTTTGAAAGAAATGGATGCACACTGAATTGAGAATGTGTAGGTGGAGAGAAAAAGGAAAAATACTTTGTTTTGGCTGGTTTTTTTTGCAACCACAAAGACAAACACTGGACAACAATTTCCCTCGGGCTAAATAAAGTTCTATCTTGTCTTATCTTATAACTATGCATGCTCTCATACATCAATCACTTAATGAGATATTCAGAAGAGCCCTTTATCAATACACTGTAATCACATATTGATATACATATGCTACATTCCTGCCCATTTTCCAAGTCAGTCCAATTCAGCCATGCGTTAAAGAAAAAGAAGGGGAAAAAAGGTAATATTTTTTAGATTTTTCTTTCTTTCTTCTTTTTTTAGTTTTAGAATGTTAAAGAATATAACCATCACAAATGTTTTATTAGGAAGGAAATGCATTTAACACGTTTGTTAGACCTCAAGGATCAACCCTGTCGTCTAAATGACGTTTATATACATCTAAACAGCGAATATGGTTTGGGGGAAATTTAATGCTGCCTGGATTATGTTTTTTATTAACATAATGAGGAAATGTAGGACGGTATGATTTCCACGATGCGGGAAATACGAATGGAATCGCACATTTAGTATAAAAATCAGGGCGTTCATCCACCACATGATTAAACACTAAATGTGGAAAGTAAAACACAGAATTCGGGAAAAATGTGGACATTTTTTAGAAAGATTTCATAGGGCCCTAAAAATGTTGGTAATTACCAGACCTGGCTATTCACAAAATATTGATACTGTAAGTAACATGAGGAATGTAGGACTTTTGCATTGTGGTATTGTTACTTTTACAGACGTGAAGGATCTCACCAGCACTGATTTAAACAGTAAGTAGCCTGGTGTCACCTGAATCTCCAATGAAATCCCAGTTGTAAAATCACCTACAAGTGAGTTATTCCCTGTAGCTTCACCGCAGCCATGTCCCAAGCTAATGAAGTTATCAGAGCAACCGTTTTTCACAGCATTAAATGTCAAATGCAAATTTTTTCAAACCAACTTGTACAGTGTAATAACTCAAATTTCAGCACTGTGGGTGTAGAACAGTTGGATTATGCTGCACAAGCTGTTAAGAGAAATCTGACATACATTTTAATTCATTCTTTTGCAAAGCATTTGTATAATCACAAGTTTAACATTGTAGGAGGAAAATCTTGGAAATTCCTTTGATAAAGGACTAGATATATTCTTAAATTTGGAGTGAACTCTACCTCACACTCCTCTTCAGCCACCCTCCTCACTTCTTTTGCTCCTTTGGCTCGGTGTCACTAGGAATCAACTGTAACAGAGCAACACGACATCCCCAGGGATATAAAGAAATAAGAAAAAAACCTGTAGAAACAGAGCCATGGCTGCTGTTTCATTTTTCTTCTCAAACAGAACACTGTGTCTTTTGGTGTGCTGGGAGGACAGGGAATCAAAGAAAACGTGTCTGTAGGTGAAAGATTAAATTAGGGGTTTTCAGTTTACTGCCGCAGGGTAGGGTATCCTCTGGAGATGGTTTGAAAAGAATGTCCCAACTTTTGTTTTGAAATCTCATCCATGGGCTCAACTCGCACAGCTTTGAAGGGGCTACATGTTGGAGGAGAGTAATTCATATAATTGGAATGAGGGTTGTTCATGAAAGAGAGGTGGATCAATTATAGAAACGGTGGAATATGAGCATTTAATGATCTTAAAGCTGATCCTAACATCTTTGCTCACAAACGTAGCTTGAAAAATTAAACCATGTCTGTGAATATAATGATCTTGATGGTGGCAAGCGGCAGTGTGCTACAGGTGCAGCTAATCAGCGAGGGGATGCTAACTTGTGATTGGCTACTACGGTAAATGTGCAGTGAAAGGTGTCACCAAGACAACCCGGTCTCCTGCTTTGGACACAACGTCAGTCTCCACCATACAAGCTAGTCCATATTTCCAAAACCATCTGTATCACCTGCACCTGTACCGTACCATAAAGTTTATATAGAGCTAAATGCTAATGTCAGCACCCTATCATGATCCCAATGACAATGCTGACATTTGCTTCTCAGCACCAATAACAAAGAACAGCTGAGGTTGATGCAAATGTTGTTAGTTTTTGTAGGTATTTGGTCATTTGGGATAACTAAATCTTTATTTATGCTCCGAATCAACTCTAATGGCAATCCGCCCATTTGTTAATTGAGATAATTCAGTCTGGACCACAGTGGTGGACCGCCCAACTGACATTATAATCCATAAAAACGTCGTAAATAGTCTAATTGTTTTTGTTTTATAAAGGTTTTTATGTCTTTTCTCACTATTTCCATCCATCCATCCATCCATTTTCAACCGCTTATCCGGGGTCG
>CALSCE010009689.1:1325411-1350757 GCA_943593645.1 Bovichtus variegatus
GTTGAGGTCCCCGACCTTCACTGCCACCCGTCTGGCAATGTACCCGATTACACTATTTCCTGCTGTGTCAATACTACTTTGTTGGAGTATTTAGAGTATTTACTATATTTACAAAGTAGTAGTAAAATTACACCTTGTAGATTTGTATATTGCATAGTTTGACCCTTTGTGTTTATAATAAAGATACAGCAAAGCATTTGCCTGGAAGTTTGAACAACTCTGAGATTTATAATCGGTTAATACTTCCTAATTTTACTGTTCATGTGTGGATTCATGAACGATATGATTATGATTATGATGTTTCACAAACATCAAAACTGTAATATTGAATATAAAATTATCAATGAAATTACAAGGTGTTTGATGGTTTCTGTGGAGTGAGTTCAATATTGGCCTAAATATAGCTGTGATCTTCTTTCTTGCTTTGTAACTGTTTGCTAAAAATGGGTGGCTGTAATTAATAAATGATTTCTAAAAATGTTACAGTCTTCGTCATTCTATAAAATGATGACTTTCGCTGTAAAAGATTGGCCAAATTTGCAAGACGTTGCAATATTTGCATGGAAACTGTATATCTGGCATAAAAAAAAGTCCTCCGTTGCTACATCCTGGAGTTTCCTGGAGGGGCTGATTAATGTTGGATGGAGTCATGTCTAACTTGTTTGTGTCAACGGGTCGGAAGAAGTTAAAGTTGCATGATTCTGCTGTGATGTTTGAACAGGGAGTCTGATTCAGCGTCTTACTCATGCTTCCTCGGGCAAGACCCACCCGATACCGAAATAACCATCCGCTTCTTCTTCTTCATGCCTTCTGTTGACTCTCAAGCTGACAGTCACACAAACAGACGCATGCACAAACATGGGAGTAGAAGCACACAAAGCATGTACACGGGTGGACGGACACAAATGCAGACATACACACAGGCCTTGTAACACATCCACAAACGGGAGCTCCACACACACACACACACACGCCCTCCTTTTTTCTGTAAATGATTTATCTGCTCTGATTTGGGAGAAATGATTTTCCGTAATGAAACAGACAGAGAAGATGATTTTTTTATTCATCTCGGGACAAAGCGGGCCGTGGCCCTTCTCTTCATGGTAGACAGCTCGTATAAACAGCGCCAATGAGTTTAGAGTTTTCCCATTACCCCCTCACACCCTCTCATCATCTCCACTCTGGATTCAGCACGCTCGGACAGACAGTCCATCTAATGAAGGCCTGCAAATTCATCGAGCGACAACTCGTAGAACCTCACAGAGAATCTTTCTGTCACCATCCTGTCCTTAATCAATTTACAGGTCGTGAGCCGTGGGCTTAGCTAGATTATTATTGTTATGGCGAGTCGGGCGTGCTCGTCGCTCGCTTGTCTAACCTCACTAACACCTCCAGAGCAGGCGGCCAGATTGAACGATAAAGTCGTCTCTGCAAACCCATCCTGATTTAGAGCTCCTCGTAAAATTGATACTTATTTTTCTCTTCTCCGGTGCTCACTGAAGTGCGATATCATAAACTGCTCGTCCTCCCTTTCTTTTTTCCCCCCCTACTTCTCGTTTGGAGATTTAAGGCTCTGGGTCACAGGGGTCACTGAGCACGGTTCTCTCAATGTCAGCGATCATCAAGCGACTGCCCTCTGAAGTTTGAAATTCTATTTGGCTGAGGGGGAAAAAAGATGACTGGCAGTCCGAGTCTGAGTCACTGCCAGAGCTGGAAAACAGAACGCTGAAGGATGCGTGAGGCGAGTTCTTTGAGTGCTTTGAACAATTTTCATTTTCACGACACTTAAGTGGATATACGGGGCCTTGTGACCCCACCTTCCAATCTCTCTCCTCCTTCTCTTTCACGTGGAGCCACACTAACACACAGAAGATAGGCTTTGTGCTTCACTGTTATCGCCCTGTAAGTTAGGGCTTGCAGCTCATATAAAGCTGAGTGGGTCATCGCTGTCGTACCTCTCCAAGGTGATCAAGACAGAAAAATACACACAGGACTGAAGATTATTACTGCATTGTGACTCGGGGGACCAGATGAGAAAGTTGTCGTCGGACGTGGCCTCCAATAAATGACATTCAGTGTCCATGAACGAAAAGTAGTAATAATAATGGTAGCATCCTTCCTGTAGACTTCGCAAAACACTTTGTTTGGATCTCGTAGTGCATCAATGACCCACAAGTATTTCCCTCCCCACTCTTCCTGGTACCTGCAGTAACGTTTTTACTTTTATTTGTCGTTTATCAATTTTAACAGTGCCCGTCAGTGTGCAACATCAGAATAATGTTTCCCAACGCTCTGTATTTCATGTTTGATTAGGCTATAACTAATCAAACTCGGGTTTAGTCTAATTCCTGCGAGAAACGGGACAGGATTCGAGACAACTGCTCGTAATTCGGGACGTCTGGTCACCCTAATTGTGACTGAACATGAAGGCTTTGGCACACGTGAAAAGTGAATGGATATCTTCTTGAGAAAGCATGTTGTACCACATTTAGATGTAGGTAAGGGAGTCAGATCCCTGTTCAAAATTTGAAATAAATAGAAACCTAATATAAAATTCTTCAGTCAACAAGTAAACTCTGTTTTACATGAATAAAAACACTGTGCTAGCTGATTCTTCCAGATTATTCCCTGCACTAGCGTCGACACTCCCATTGGGCTGTGTATTTCAGTGTTATGTTGAGGATGTGTGCATGAGTAATGCAACGGAGGGGACATGACCTGGGCTTGTACACCAGAGATACGGATGGTTTGGAAGAGGTCAGGGACGTCTGAATCAGTTTTTTTATCGAAATATGCCACTTTTAATTGCATGGGTGCATCCTTCACTCATGTACGCAGCATGTTCGTATGGCCATAACTCCAGTTTGTACCGAGTCATAGTTTTTCATATCAACTGGGAAAAGAGATGACACTATTTGTCATCATTTTCTAACTTATTTGTATTTTTGTTTAATCATGTTGGGTGCAGAAAATGTACTTATTTCAGCTTTGTTTTTTAAAAGTTAGTTTTGTGTGAAATTGTTTTGGCTAATGTGAGGGTAAGGTTTTAGACATGGTGTTGCATGATTTATTGTAAAAGCATAACTTCATGTCCGTAACAGAAACATTTTTTAAACATTAATTTAATCCAAGTAAGCGTAAGGAGATCAGGATGAACTGTTCATACATCTGCTGCTCCACTGCCTGGTGAAATTCTGCATACACCATATTTGCATGTGACTAAATATTGCAAATAATACCCATGCAAGATTATTTCTTTTCGTGTTTTCTTGTGCCTGCTGTCATGTGTGGGCGCTGTATGTAGGTAGCTATGACTGGGATATTGGAAAGGTTTAGTTATGGAGAGAAGACCCCCAGGAGCCCCAGGTTTATGTGACCACACACACTTAACAAAGCCAACCTAAATTCTGCTAATTCCCCGTTTTAGCAGGAGTAAGATCGGTGATTTTCCGCCAGGGGTTCCGGGAAAAGTTTTCAGATTCATTAATATAAAGGTTCAATGTGTAAGATTTGCCAGAATTTAAGCTTAAAACATTCAAACAATCAACTAACATTATGTGAAGAGCCATGCTAACTGACCATGGTGATAGTGAGTCTCTGTAGCTCCAGTCTGCCCTCAGACCAGAGGGAGAAGAAGTACAGCTCCGGACTCAGGCAGACTCAGGGCCAACATTACATCCATGATCCCTGCACGCTTTGATAGTTTGTTTTGATTAAATCCAAAGAGGCAGAAACGAGAAAACGACTCGCAGCCTCTTGTTCTCACCGTCCGCGGGAGGCCGCTCCGCCGGGAGCAGAGTGTGCGAGAGAGACGGGAGACGGGACAGATCCTCCGTTAGCAGTCAGCAGCTGATTTAGCCGAGTCCCTGCCGGATGGTCAAACTTTCTGCTGTCGTTACACAGGTTAGACTGTACAGACATGACACCGGTATCAATCTTTGTACAGGTCTACTGAAGTCTGACTCTGCAAATATGTTGGTCGACATTTATTGAGGTTGTGCTGGGTAATTTCTGCCAAAGAAAGTCTTGTGACTGCCACATTTATCCAATACGCTGTATGAATGGTTCATGTTTATGTGTGACTTGTCAATCATCTATTATACGGGCTTCTTGAAAAGACGCCTGTCCCAAGAAAACGTCTATTAAGACTTATCAGACCTAAATGTGCCAAAGCAACGTCTTGACCGCCTTTTGTGAGGTTTTAAAACTAATGTCAATAGAAATATTACCGTCACTGAGAGAAGCCATGCTCTGTTTGTAGGATACAAGATGTTTACTGTAGGTTTGACAATTACCAATGTGAAAATGTCTTGCTGAGAAAAGGAAGAGAAATCAGTTTTGACTGAGTGTCGGCTCTTTAGTTATGTATGGAGGGGATATGAGGAAAAACTGCTTATGTAATTACAACAACTGCAAATCATTTGCACTTCAACACACTCCTTTCGTGTTTTTCTTCCTTCTGTTATTTTTTTATTTTTTTTTTTTATAATTCCCCTTCCTTTTTGTCTTTCCTCATCATGATTCCCCTCGTCCCTGTGTGTTCATTTCAATATTTAATTGACAAGCTTTTACATAATTCAGGCGGTGCACCGGCAAGGTGTGTGCATTCTCGTGTTTCTATCTTTGGGAGGACCAGTTACAGTTGTAGATCTTGACTGAGGATATTTGTAATAATGTTCTGTTAATGAGAGTCCTCGCAAGTATTAAAGTACAAATGATGTGTGTGTATGGGCAGAGGGTGACATGCCAGCTGTCAAGTGCTGGAGGTGAAGGGAGCACACACACCAGATATTTATTCACTCAGTTAATTTCAGTCCACTGTGTTTGTTTACATTTCTTCTCCTTTCTTCCTGTTCCTCTTGTGCTTTGCTTCAGTTGTCTTCCTCCTCTACCTCGTCTGTTTGTTTGGGTTGGGGGTTGGGTATTTCAAAGTGCTTGGTGTAGTGAGAAGAAAGGCAGATTTTGCCCACTAAGCAGCCAGAGCCCTGTTCCTGTAAGAAATCTTGAGGGCTTACTGAGCTGCTTTGTGTTTTGACAGATAGGAGGAGCCATGTTTCGCTGAGGCACTCGGCCCGGGCAGGTTGGTAGATAGGAGAGACATGGGAACAGGTTTTGTTTTGACGTTAGTTTAATGCAGGGATCCTTTACCCTTTTTGGGCTTTTTATGAAAGCTAATATTTAATATGTACCTATTTTATTGAGTTTTTTCACAAGTAAAGGCCATTATAGGGGAATACTACCCTTTTTAAACAAAGTTTGAAAATGTCTTGTCTACTATGTTACAGTTTTACATTATCAGCAAAAGAAAAACTGTATTCAGGCCTTGTTAAAGGAACAGTTTGACATTTTGAGAAATGCATATCTGTCCTTTCAATATTAAGCTGGCAAAGCGGACAGTGGCATAGTTTTGCATAAAGAGTCTGACTCGGTCTAATGGTAAAACAAATCTGCTTGCTAGCACCTCTAAAGCTCATTAATAGCCCCCACACACACGTACAAATCTATCAAAAACTGGGCAAAGTTATATTGAGACAGTATGCAACGTGAGTGGTTTGTTGGCAAATGAAGAAGAATAGATTCAGAGGTGATAAACTGTCGGTCAGGAAAAATACAGTCTCTCATGAAATGCTCAGGAATAGACTTGGTGCATAGCATAACACAAAGCACTGCAGCACATAACATTTAATAATATACGCAACCGTTATGATCCACAAATAGAATGTTATTTTCCTCAGAACGGAATAATCTCCCGCTGTAATCCAACGTCTTGCATCTTGCAGAGCCCCTTCAACTCGAGTGATACGAAATGCTTACAGTCAGCGTGGGTAAAACACATGTTTAGTGCAGCACTCGCAGAGGGCTGATGGAGATCCCTGCACACCAAACATAAATGAACGCTTTGGAAAAATGACTTGCTCTTGACATGTTGAGAGTGCCAAGTAATTACAAACAACATTAAAAATGTAATGGACCATATTTGCTTCTGGGCAGAGATAGAAAGTGAGTGGTGTGACGGATGGAGAGAGGGAGATGTGCAGA
This sequence comes from Bovichtus variegatus, assembly GCA_943593645.1. Taxonomy (NCBI): domain Eukaryota; kingdom Metazoa; phylum Chordata; class Actinopteri; order Perciformes; family Bovichtidae; genus Bovichtus; species Bovichtus variegatus. The sequence continues at coordinate 1,331,451 of CALSCE010009689.1, forward strand.
ATGATATTTAGAAGATAAGAGGACCTGATAGAAGTGTGTGAATGACGGGAGGAAGTGAAAAAAACCTGGGGGGGGGGGGGGCAATGAGAAAGACACAAACACCTGCTGCTCTGTGAGGTGGATGTTTGTAGTCTACATGCAATGCAAGGTCTCCTGTAACAGAGCAATAATAGAGGGCCTGCAGACACTGTGGAAAATTGGATTTTTATGGCAGCTCATCAAATTTAATAAAAAGTTTTGGATATACAGAGTGGCACCGGTAAGAGTTTGGACAGGAGAAGTTGACTTGTGAATACCTTTGCCTAGATTAAAAGACAAAAGTGCGAAATCCCTTAAGGCAGGACCAAACTTTGTGAATGTTCCAGTCGGGGTCACTTGGCATAATTGTTCTTTGATGATTATTTTAGACACTGAGCTCGAAGGCTCGTTATTGACCTGGTAATTTATTTGGATTTTGTTCAGCCATATCTCATGGCCTTCATCAGCAGACAGTTTGCTTAGTCATGTTCTCCCTCCATATACCGTTTGTATGGCTACGCTGTCTGTGGCATAGACCGCAAAAGCAGGTGGCAACTTTTGGAGTCTGATAGAATATTTTTATGAATAAAAGACAGAATTTTATCTTCTTTTTTTCTTTTTCTCAAAGCTTTAGTTTTAACGAGCCGAACGATGTTGGTCACAGTCGCCCACTCTGGATGCAGTTTGACATTTACCCATCACATGCATTGTTTTATTAATATTGGGTATTTTTGAAACCACGTACAGCACTTTTTGCTGTGTGTGTGGGTGTGGGTGTAGCGCTGTCCGTAGCACTGAAACAGATGTTTTTTTTAAAACAATTGCCACCTTGGACTATAAAAGTTTTCTGTAACTACTCAAGACTCCTACATCAGTAACACAGGCCTCTGTCTGTTTCAATGCACATGCCCACCCTCCCCCTCTGTGTACCTTGAAATTCTGGCCTTGTTCAGATGTGTCCGCAGTCCATTTTCAGTTTAAATTCTGCGTAAATCTTTATGGTGAATGTCTGAGAACTCGGGTTTCGGTGGGATTTTGCTGTTCCCTGTAGTGACAAAGTAATCTGTACAACTTTATCGAAGCCTCCCTTGTGTTGTGTCTCTGTATCTTATTGTCAGAACTAAAACAGTCTGTTGGTAGAATCACTCATTATACGAGGTTTCTCTGTCATATTGAAGGAATTCAACCGAAAATGTCACTAACAACGGAATTTGTTTTAGCAACAAATAGTACAAATGGTTATTACTTACACATGCTGAGTAATTCATCTGTACTTTTTTTTATATATATATAAACTCTTTATCGAAAAATACCGCTCTTCATCATTTAACTGCTCTATATTTAACTAAAAATATACTATTTAAGCTATAATTAGCAGATGAAAGTGAATTCAAGGCTTCCTTAAACATTGTGAAGCTTTAAAATGGTAAAAAATGCAGCTAACTTTGGCATCAGTCGCTAATGGCTCGACATTTTCGTCTTACATGGTAGATGATTTACATTTGTAATGAGGATCAGAAAAGTAGAATCACACGTACAAACATGCTGTAGCAAAGTAGGCCCTGGTAGTGTTTCATCATGAGCCCGACATCACACTAAAAAAAAGTTTTAAATAATACTGGCCTGCACTCAAATAAAACAAGAATAATAGGAAATGCAAATGGAGAGGAAAAGTGAAATGGACTTGTCATGAAATGAGGAAATGCCTGAGTGGGAAATATATCAAGAGAAGAAAAGATGTAAGAAAGAAATAGACTTCACGGGAAGAGAAACATCACAAGGAGAGAGTGCAACTACAACAGAGGAAGAGAGCATGTGACACGGATCCAGAAGGAGAGAGATGATATTTTTCCCCATCGGATGACACTCAGATCTAATTCAGTCATTTGTCAGCCACACTGGCAGTATGGCTGGCTAATGGACTGGCAAGGCATGAGAGACACAAGCTCAGGGAATCCCTCCGTTGTTATCTGCAGCAGACATTATCAGACCTACTTACTGAGAGCTGGCTGACAGCAGAGCTGACACCAGAAATGGCAGTACAGCCAGAACTGACGGGGAACATGGCCAATAACTTGGGGGGTTAGAGGGGATAGAAAAGGACTGTAATCTCATTACAGTACGGGTGATCTGATCAAAAATTGCATTACCCTTGAACACAACACTGCTTCACTGGCGGTCACCAACAAGTCTGTGGTTGTACTGGGCAGCTTCGATGTTGCGTGTGTGAAACTTTGGGATGTCAAGATGAACCCATTTTTATTGGAAAACCAAGATTTGGTTACATTGGTATAAAACCAGATCGGATGCAGTAAAGTAAAAGAATACTGGGGGCAAAAAAAGAAAATGGCTGTCGACAAAACCATCTTTCTCTGTTGTAGGTATGGATATGTGTTGTGTATTAAGTTTTGTTATGCTTACATAATCATTAATTGGGGAACTAGGAGGACTAACATTAGGTGTCGGTAATTTCTCTCGTAACTCTTTAACCTCTTTAGGTAACTCTGATTGTATGGCCAGAGAGAAAACACAGATTAAATTGCCATAGGTGCAATAGTTACAGTATAGGTGCCTAAAGATTTATACGCGCTCCGTTTTTCTTGACTTTAAACGCTTGGTTTCTTTAGCCGGTGTGTAAATGTCTGGCCATTCACCACAGTCCGGTCAGATCATCCCAAGGAGTCAGCGTGTAACGTCAACCTAGCCCCGTTGGTTAATGTTAACTTTCTTAAGTAACGCTCGCGCTCCCGGAGAGTGAGTGACTCTACATATTCAGAGAAACTCATATTTTCTTCAGCCATTGTTAGAAAAACAAGCCAACGAAACTTGCTAGCCAGCGATAGCTAACATGTTCAGAGAATGATTCTGCCTCCAGCTAAACTCCGGCCAAAACAATACGTCATCATGTCTGCTAACAGGAGAAAAGGCTCTATATGCAAGACCGAAAGATGTATGGAGAATGTCTGGCATGAAATATATCAATAAATGGTACTCTAGAGTTGGCAGTTTTCTGGAAAAGGCAAAAAAAACTTTTTTAAATAAACCCGATTGGGCCTCTGAACCCCCGAACCCCCTTGAAAGCTTAGTTTCTGCTCTCTATTTCTCAAACCCTGCATACGACCATAGCTATGGCAAAAGTGGTGCAGGCTAGCTTCACTCACAGAATGTGTGTAACTAAATTATGTCTATCTTTATGTCTCATTTAGGACTCGCTTATGATATTAACTGTTCGCTGAGACCCCTGTCATGTTAAAAGCTGTTTAGCACGTGTGTGTTTTAAAATGCAGTTTTTTATTTATATTCAGTGTTAAAGATTATGTAATGTCTCCCGCCAGCCGTGCTATTTGCTAATGGGATTTCCCATTCAGCTAATATGTTAGTATTAAACATGGATTAGTATCCTCTCAGCTACTCCATCTTGAATCTTGCAACTAGTACTGCATTTGTTAAAGCTGTAAGCAGAATGTGCATGTGAAGACTTACAAAACACATGGACTGTAAAAAAATATTCTATTTGGGAAACTGAAATTAAGTTTATTGTTGTGATTATGCAACCTGGTAATGTGTTATATGAAGACAAATGTGAAGAATAATACAGTTTGAAGTACATAAATGTGTATAAATAAATTCTGGCAGAAGTGAGAGGAGCTACGCTACCTGTTGCCTGTCTCATTATTTTCCTGTTCTTTACAGAACACAATTATAATATGACTACAGCTCTTATGCCCCGCAGCCTGTTACATGAAGGTTTTTAAAAGAGCAACTGAAAGCGGCTAGTGCTACTAAAAGGCCTAGCAGGGAGGTTCCAGATACTTTTAAAACACTGATGAATCCTTGAAATACTCACATGAAGAGTCTTCATAGTCGTAAATCAGTAATGAGCTCTGATGATTGATTAACATGAAAACCGATCATAATCTGCCATTCAGAAGAAAGAGAACAATATAATTGGCATGCATGGCATTAGAGGCCCTTTAAGCCATTATATTACTTGGTTGCTAAGACATCTACAGCGTTCTCCTGTTGCAGAACTGTTCCTTAGTTACACGCGGTACAAGGGCATATACATTTCACTGGCATGCTGTGCCTGAAGCAAAACACATCTTCTCTTCTATAATTTGCTATAATACCCTAGTGTCTAGTGGGATAATACAGACGTAAGCAGACAGGATAATATTGTTTTGAAATTTAGAATTCCGACTTGTATTATTTTGTTTCACAGATAAAGCGCTGGCATGCCTGCTCGGTAGATATGCAATGAACAGGGAACTATCACCATCAAAAGCGGTGTGGAGTTATGGTACAGAAATGTGCTCAGCTGATTATTTTTTTTCCCTGCACGATGTAGCTAAGTTGGAACACCTCGAGCCGCTGAAATCTCTGCTGAATTGATTTCCAAGGAATGTCTTTTCCCCCTGTGACATACAGTAGCATGAAAAGCAGTGCAGAGTGCTATCACTGTAGGCTGCTGTTCTTGAGTGCAATCGACACAGTGAAGAGCAATGGGAGCTCTGTCTCACACACAGCCAAACAGCCGACAGAGAATAGCGAATGCACTTGTGGGTTTATCATACCTTTTGACTCCGCTGCTTTTCTCTCTCTCCATGGAGACACGAGAAGCGCTGATGAACAAAAGCCTTTGGTGAATCATATAATACATAGAGTAAAACTGCAACACGGTGGGAAGAGGGAACGATAGCTCTCACGTCATGCACACAGCAGACACGCACTGAATGTAGGTAATGGTTGCTGTGTTGCTGACCTGATTCAGTGATTCAATAAGTCTCCATCCATTCATTTCCTGTACCGCTTCAGGGTGTTGGTGGCTGGAGACTTTACCCAGCAACACATACAAGCTTCATCTTAATTTGGGAGCTGGATACCTGTGATGACCATGATCGTACCAATAAGTCGGACATTTTAAAAATGACATTTGAATTTGTATGAAATGTATGACTTGGTTTGGTACAGGTTAAGAAATCCTTTCATGCATTCAAACTGTTAAATTATCATGATCAGTGAGTATTTCATATAACATTGCGTATCCTAAAGGAATACTTCTCCAACAAAATGACCATTTGTATATCAATTATTAATCGAACCCGGTATGTCATCTTAGTTCCATAAATGAAAACTTGACTTATATTGTCCTCTGAATTGGGACACGTTGAAAGACCAACACAGTCAATATTTAACAATGCAACACAAGCTGTGATGGTGGTAAATTATCTTTTATTTATGGAGGTAAATGCGGGTCAAAAGTTTTAATCCTTTGAAAAAATTTGAAACACATTATTTTTGATGTTGCAATTCTATGATTTGTTGAATCGACGAGGAGAAAATTAAATACTTTTTATTAAATTTTTTTTTTAACCAGGCTAGCCGGCTGGTTGTGTCCTGCTGAGTAGAGAGTGGATCGGTGGCAGCAAGTGCACAGTAAGCATTAAGAACTTAAAAGCACTCTGACAAACACAGATAACAAAGACAATACACGTTAAAGAAAATACTTCAGCTGGACACTGTGTAAAACTCACTAACACTATAGCTAATAGCATAAAGCTAGTCCAACTCTCCACCTACAAAACCTATTTTCCTTGTATGTATGTCCCTATCCTGCAAAAACTACCAATTATCATAATATTTAGGATCCTTTGCCAGAGTGTCTATTGAAAATAGCATGCAGGTTGTCCTGGTGGAGCGGACGACAAGCGCCAAGACTACGCTGCGTTCACAGTGCTATATGGAAGTGGGAAATGTCATTTCTTAAAGTGTAGCAGTTGAACTGCACAATCTGTCATAGTTTGTTGCTCTTCCTTTGCTATTGGTACCGAGTACGGTCTAAGACAGTTTGCTTAACGGAACCTTGTCACTGGCGTCATTTTTTCAAACCTACGTTTCCTGAATGCTACATGGTTGAGGAAAGTCCTCAACTACTACAAGACCAGAAAGATGTGTCTCTTTTTGTTCCCCTCTGGCGGGTGTAGATTTGTTCAATTTACTGTGTACAACTTTTCATTTTCCCTCAACTTCATTCTCAAGTGTGCACTTATTCACTTTTGCGCCCTCTCTTTCCAACTCTGCAATTATTTAACTTCATGTGTCCACCTCTGCTGAAGTTAGGCCTTGTTCACTTGAGGATTGTACCTTTTTATGCTGTGGTCGACATGTGTCATGGAGGTTTCATTTTGTAACAAAGGAACAATTAAATTCTCACATATTCAATATCTCCACTGTGATGAAGGGAGTGAAGCACAGCATGCAAAGAAGCACAAGTCAACAACTCCAGTTCAATATCAATACAAGCCAGCCTTGAGCGAGATGCTGAATCCTCACTAGCTCCAGGATTGTCTTCACATCACTTTACAACCTAGTCGTCAGAAAAGATGTGCTTTGTACCTTTCTGCAAAACCACGAATACATTCGATATCAACGTTTCAAACACGTTTAATAAATATGTTTCATATCAGGCTCGTATCACAATACCAGGTGATTAACAATTGGTTAGGGTTAGAAAAAAGATCATGGTTTGGATTAAAGATACAACGGACTTCATGTGACTCAGGGACGAAGCGTAACATGACATGAGTCACCTGACACAACGTTGTCGGTGAAAATAATTCAACCTCAGGTTTCACACAGCGGTCTCCTGGGTGAAAGTCTGGTGGTTGTTTGACAAATCCACCGCAAAGGGACCTTCTGGCTTGTTATATCCATTATTATAGCGCGTAACCTTCGCTATAGTACGTCACTTGCTCTGCGTGTGGCTAGTTGTAATATGTCACTTAGTACAACATTGACATTCATCAAATCTTTTTTCATGGGCTGCGCATTCTAGTGCTCGATAAAAGAGAAAAAAACGTATCATGGTTCAAGGTGACTGGTCTTTGTGTTTCTCAGTATGAATAAAACCATGTGTGCCCAGTTGTCTTTTCACCGGAGCAGGAGGCAACACATTTGTCCCAGTTTACAACCTGTCCACTGGGGGCGCTGTGCAGCACATCTGGACTTGTTGACCAGTGCCAAGAAGCTTCAAAGAACCTGGCATCCTTTGATGCCCGATCGCATTGTATGTACCCGCCAAGACACATCCTGTTTCTGGCTTCAGGTACCTCACCAGACACGCCAGAGAATGCATCCATATCTGGGAGCATGTGCAAGGTGGTCCCAGAAGCAGGAGGCGGATGTCATTGTGCTTGTTTGTTGACATTATTTCATGTATTCACATTTCTCACTATAGATGTTAAAAATAAGGCGAAACAACATTTTCCAACTCTTAGTTATGTTTATTTAATTTGAACAAACTGTCCTTTGGAATATTTTTCTATCTTTCATTTCAAACACTACAATTCTAAAACTGCGTAGGTGGAGTTTGTAAAACTGACCTAGTTGCATGTGGAGTGGCTTCATCTCAGGATTATTTCATGGACATACGTTTAATGATAAATGACATTTATGAATGCGAACTTGTCCCAGAGATGTAAATGGATGTAAAGACCACAGGAATATGAGTCACTCTGTCAGTGTGACGCATTTTAAAGCTATTTTCCATCACTTTTTCATTATCCCTATTAAATAAATATTAAATAATAAATCAATTAATGTTGAACAGTGGCCACAAGTGGTAATGTAGCCAATTGTCCTACATTTCCCAATATTCTCATCACACAGTCCCTTTAAAGATGTCATCATTAAGTGACCTGAATGAGAGATCAGAAAGCATGGAGTCTAAAGATTTCCATTTTAAATAATAAGTAGGGGAACTAGAGCAGCTCTGGTTACTCAAGAGAAACTGGGTTGAGAAACATAATCCATAACATAATGTTATTTGTGTGGTCCACACTCTATAGAACAGCAGACTGAGGAACAGGACACAAAGCAGCTCGACCTTCTACCAAGGTGCAGTGTGTTCATGAATTATTTTACACTTGTGATATTGAAATATTTATTTGTAACATGTTATGATGTAGCATAAGAGTAGCACAAGTAACCTCCCAAAGTGAACCACCTTGTGCACAGCATTATTTCTTAAGCACTGAGTCGGCCATTTTTGTAGTTTCCTCTTAGATCTGTGCTTACAATATGGCACCTGGTCGCTACGTTCAAAATGAAAAATAAAAATCCAGACGGAGGACTGAATCTGTGCAGAAAAGGACACTGCCACACACTTTTTGTGGCTCCCGAGAGGGATTATTTTTGTGTTTTGTTGTAGAGTTATTGTCGCTGTGTCCCCTCTGTTGTGTTCATTGGCACACGTTTTCTTCTGGCTAGAGAATGATTGAATGAATGTTTTTTTCCATCTTTACTTTGCAGGTTAAAGTTTATAAAAACAACAAGGTAAAAGTCTATAAAGTGATCTATCATTGCCTCATCAGATGCATGTAACCTCAACGCTTAAGAATGAGTTCTAGATGGCGGCTGCTGTATTTGTCAATCATCTCTTTGGTTTTTTTTATGCTCTACAGCAGCGGCAGAATATGATAGGCTACCCTCATTTTGTTGTGTTCAAGTGAATCTCTGAGAAGAGCATAATAATCTATTTTCCAGCTCTTTTATCCCGTTGTGCGTGTGTGTCGTTATGTGCTGTTGTGGATCGTAGCGGCAGGTATTCTATGAACCCCAGAGGAGCTCTGCCGCGGAGTGTTTGATATGAATCACCTGGTAGGTGGCAGGGGGTTATTACAGAGAGAAAAACACTGAGATATAAAAAAAATCTTAAGGAGATAAAGAAGATTGATGCCTCTCCAGCGGGTACATGTGCGAAAACATGCCAATGACTCCATCACCTTTTAGGTTCTCTCTCTTTCTCGGTCTCCCCGCTCTCTATTTCCTTCACTGCGCTTCTTCCAATCTCACAGTCAGCCCACTGCTTGTACACTTCTTCTCTCCTCTCTTCACCCCTGGCATCTCCGCTAATAAATCCCATTTAAGCTCTCGTTGCGACCCCTCAATCATCGCCCGCGACCAGCTTAAAATAACACTGTGGGAACTGAGAGAAAGGGGCTAGCGTGCAAGAGCCCCCATGCCGATGTTATTAATTGTTTCAGAGATGAATATCCCATTACAGTCCGACTGAGGAATGGAGATGGAGCGGGGGTTATACCGTGATTAATGCTAAGTTCATGCAATGCATGATTAATTCTGAAGTGCGAGTGGGTGTTTAATCAAGGCCACATGTGATATGATCAATTATGGGGTGAAGAAAAAGAGCGGGATGATTAGACTACCTTTCAGAGTGTGGAACATATGTCACCCGAGGTTTAGTGGGCTCAGTCGTAATGTAGGATTACACTGGTGGTAAAAAATGTGGAATGCGTAACCATAGAGGCTGGATTACATAGTTGCTTTGAAAAGATGCAAGGGTTAGGCTATTTTGAGCTCATCCAAGTGTGAGCTGAATGTGTTCTGTGCTTTCCAGCAGGGAGAGCAGGGAGAGCAGTGCGAGCGCATCGCATGTGAGCACACCTCGGTTATTATATCGGTGTGGATTGTGTCACCTGCATTGTTTTTTATTACAGTACTCTCGCACATTAAACAATGTTTCTTTAGGCACGGAATTGACTGACAAATAAGGGTCACTGCTAAATGAATAGAACTGAATAGAGTGGGCAGTAAAAATACAGTGTTCAGAAGCAGCGTTTGTTGCATGTCACATGCTGAGCAATTTGAGGAAAATATGGAACTGCAATGTCTTGACCAATAAATAAGTTTAACTCCAGGCTGTGCTCATTAAATACATTAGCTGTGTACTTGACATCAATCAATATTATTTAAATATAGTCTTGGGAAGGCGGAATTGTGCTGGCCATTGTGAAACAAAGTGCGGATATCAGTTTACCTTTTTAAATAATCCCTCATAAAAAAAAATTTTTTTTTTAACAGCTTCTCTTCAAGTGTTTGTTGCTGTATTATTCTGTTGTGGTTCAACTATGAAGAGTATGGTACATTTCAAGGACATATCCTTCCAGTTTACCCTGTATTTCCTGTCAGTATCCTGACATGACCATGTGCCTTCAGAGGAGCTGCTAAAGAATAACTGACCATAACAAATGATATGGCCCAGAAAAAAACATAAAGGGAACACATGGTCTAGTAGTGACAGTGAGGCTACATTGTTATCTGTACGCCCCCAGATGCATTCATGCAGAATTTAGACTAGCTTTTACACTGCCCGCTGGCTTTTATCGAGTATATCCAGTGTTTTCTTATTTTGTTGAAATGGTTTCAGTGTCCTCTCGTGTGCACAGAGCAGCAGCTAACCCACTGTCAACCTGTGGAGGTAAAGAGACAGGACAGACACGTCTCCAGTATCTGCAACACAACGCATTATTAATAGCACGCTGAATTAAACGGCACAAAGTAAGTGGTCATCAGCACTGTACGTGTTGCAACTTTTATTTTTGTTGCGCATGAGTCCTGTTGCATGTTTAAATATCTCAGATCCTATTCTGCTTATTCTGCTGTAATATTATTTCCACAAACATTTACAGGAAATGTACATTTGTTTATTCTAAACGTGATGATGCACGCACAAATCCAGTGTCCATTTTGTATCGGGACCTTATGCATTGTATCCCACCTTCAACCAAAATGAAACGGTCAATACTGACGTTGACATCCGCTAAAACTAGAGAGGGGTGGTGTAAAAGGCAGGAGGTACGTTCAACATAGATGAGTGTTTCCATGTGGTCGCTTTTCTACACCAACCGACAGCTTGGTGCATGGGGAGAAGCGCTCATGTGAACGTGCCCTTAATCTGGCCTGTGTAAATGGTTCTGTTGTACCGTGCCAGCTTTCATAAGAGAGCCACAGAGGTGCAGCAACACCGCCCAGAGCAGGACATCATAATTCAGGAGAATAATTGGGGCATTTAAACCAAACCTGGGATTCATCCATGCCAGACAGATACAGGTCAGAGTGGCCTGTCCGCATGGGAGGGAAGAAGGGATGGATGGATGGTGAGGATGTCACAAGAGAGATGGATGGTAGTAGGTGGAGGAGGAAATAACGTGGCAAGGCAGAGAGGAGAAAATACAAAATAAAGAGTAAGGTAAGAGTAAAAAAAATGGAGGTAACGACGGATGAGTAAAGGAAAGAGGCAAGCAACGGAGGTGAAGTGAGAAGGAGCGAGGACTAACCAGGAAGTCAATAACAATTATTTCCCTGCTCCATGCGCTGTAACGTAATCTGTGTTCTCCTTCTCACAACTTTCTATACAAGTTGACAACAACAAATCATCATTGATTTTTATTTTTATTTTGCATAAAGCGCATTTGATATTATGCTCTGCAGTTAAGCTCAATAGTGAGGAAAATGAGATCACCCCTTCACCCCATAAGTACTGATTCCTGTTCCAATATCAATAACAATACTTCATTAAGAAACATTTTACTGCTTAACGGTTTCATACTTATATTTTTAAAATCCGCATTCAGAAAGTTCTCTGTGACGTGCTGGTAATCCTGTCTGTCTCTCCAAACTGGGGGAGTGCCGACTGTCATCTACTGTAGGTAATACACAAACTATGGATAACTACATCACTTCAAACTATCTAAACTGTCCCTTCAAGGTTTTATCAACACAACTGCTCTTATTGATCCTGCTTAGCAGTCTGGTGCTCGATCAATACTACTTTTCAGTTCTTTTAATTACCATGCAAGATAAAAAGAAGAACAGAATTAACATAAATGCTTGTAATACTGGAAGTGGGGGGGAGTATACAAGAATCTGACAAATTTAAAAATGTGTTGCTGCTTAGGCCAATCGGTTATATACAGCTTTTGTTTTTAGCTTCATAACAATACACTATTAGCCTTGCAAGTAAAACAAATGTTTTCAGAGAAATCTGTTATGTTTATTCAACAGGTGTTGAACTGTCTTGCTGACTCTCAACTACTGATCCTTGAGATCCAGTTGAAATAAATGCTGTATATCTATTAGCTATGCTTGAGTCAGCAACAACATTGTATAGTCCTTGCCTCAATTTGATCCACCAACCAAGTTTAACGTTGAAAAAATTGACTTAACTTCTCCAGAATAGCCATGTCAAGTTTTTTCCAGTTTAAAATAAGGTCTTGCAATGTCAACAAAGTGAAATCATCGTGATTAAAGTGCAACTGGGGGTTTCTGTTTATTGTAGTGGCACACGCGTTCAGATTGCCTGCAAGGTTATTTCATGTTGGTTTGTGGTCTTCTGCTAGTTTGAGAATGCGTGTTTCAGCTCAGCCCAGTGAGTTTATCGAGCTTGCTGACACAAAGCAGACTCATTTTACTTAAATATAAAAAAATGAAAGCATAAATAGTCATAAAGATTCAACAGAAAATGTGTTAAGTCGATAATATGTTGTTAACTTGAACTTTAGCAGGGGTGTTGATGTACATCTGACATTGAGTTCTATTGTACACCAGATACATCAGATACTAGGTATTTTAACAATCTTGTAATCGGAGCATTGAGGGACAGAGATTAGGAACATGAGACACATGGGGTGATGTAAAAACATATTAACTTCATTAATAGAATCAATTACCCAAACGCCAACTTCCAGGTCTCATTGAGTAGCTTCTCTATTACTCAGTCAGTAAAAAAAACAGACTCTGTTACAGACAATGAGAGTTTGCAGTAGACAAAAAAACAACTCCACACTCGGGGATTCTTACATGGGTTTGAGAGACGGCTGCCTTATGGACTGTGCCACAGCAGTCCCACGCCACAAAGCATGGCCATCTGGCAAGGCAGGCAAACAGTCAAACTTTCCAAGTGGATTTCAATCTCAGTACAGAAGCCCCACCCCCTCTCTTTCTGACATGAACACACACAAAAAATAATAATACGCCACCCAGCAACGCAGCATATCCTTGGGCTTTGCGCTTGCAATGCTAGCCATTAGACTCTATACAAGGGGATTTAGTCCTGTTTATTTCTGCTCTGTACATGCAGCATATTAAGTCCAATAAACCAGTTCTTTCATAAGAATTGACTTCAAACACCAAGTTGACTGACTGTATTCCCAGCACGCTTATCCCACAAGTTTCCTTCTTGCAATGTTTTAAGCCTGAGACATCTTTGAGACATTTTTTCATGCTTTAAGATTTCAAACTCCCGCTGAGGTATTTCATCCATCGTGTTTATCTGTGCGTGGCTGCCAAAGCTTTTCCCACACTCAGTCGTAATTTGTCAAAGCAGTTTGAATTTCAAAGGAACACAAAGAAAATAACAATGTTAAAAACTTTGTTTTAATCAAGATTGTGTCAAAAACGATTAAAACCATTGATTTGTGCTTTACCCCGCTATCCTTTGCCTTCATTATGTCCCTTTGTGCCTATCACTGTGTGGGTTCCTCTCAAAAAGCAGGTAATTCAGTTCAAAGGCAAACACAAAAGGACTCAAGTGAAAGAAACTTGTGTAATAGCTGTATCTCTACTTTAAGTGTCAGTCAGTGGCTTAAATTATTATTACCCAACTTAAATGGATAACTAAAAACCTATTGTAATGTTATATCCCTTTATGGGATAATTAAGGATTACGTATCCTTATCTGGGCATTACATCTCAACTCTCACTGCCGTAGTTCACAAAAAGTAGGATGGAGAACGAGGTAATCACATTCCTATAATGAAATGCAAAAACAAAGCCATCTCCCTGGCAAACCCCTCTGCTTGCCATGACCACTGTTCTGTCACAGTGAAATGAAAGAAAGTAAACACAGCGATTACATATAATAGTCTCCCACTTAGTAATGAGAAACCATCCCTTGTATAACAAAGTCAATGAAAGAATATAAACACAGTTGCTGCGGGCAATATAATTAAAGCATGATATAGCTGTGCCCCATACTGTACATCCATCTCCAGTACTACTGCTGTGGTGCTAACAATGTATAAGTCCAGTAAATCCAGTGTAAGAGTCTACAGCCATTCTAGCAGCTCTGTGAGGCTTTACTTATATTTCACAGCATATGTAAGAACTCTGACCTGCCGGTGGCACTAGAGGAAGAGTCAGGGGATCAGATAATTTACTCAAAACCAAAAATGCATATTGTTGCTAGAAAAATTCATCCTCTGGGGACAATAAGTGCCTGTGGAAACAATCCATTAAATATTTGTTGGGAGATTTCAGTCCAGACAAAAGAGATGGCTCGAGCAACTAACCAAATGACATGGCCATCTCCAGAGCCACACTGCTAATGTGGATAAAAACATTCATTAACCCCATTATTAAAGCATACAGTGACAATGATTTAGATGGCACAAATTTTTTATCATATGACAATATATTTGACACAATAATCTCGTCTCCTCATTTTTCATTTAAATTAATCCATGCTACATCTTTTTCCTTGCAGGCCACTGTGTTTGATCTTTCACCTTAAATTGACCCTGTATCATCAATATAGATTTTATGGTAAAGTGTATTAAGGGAATGAATCAGGGATTAAAATAAACAGTCTTTAAATGTGTACCCTAAGGCCTTATGGTCTAATAATTGAAGCATCAGTGTGTGGTGAAAAGGTCAAAACCTTGCTGCTTTGTCACATACCGTATCAAGAGGAGTGACAATGCTGTCTGTGTGTGATTTCTTCTTCATGACCCTTATCATTTTTAGTGACCTTTTTTCTGTTATCGCAGTGAGTGATTATCAGGTCAGTTATGGGTTATTCCCTGCATTTACTGACCAAGATTACCTGTAGAATGTAATTATACAGAGGTACATGGAAGGGCTGGGGTTAATGGTTTATATGGACGTGTGTGTGTGTGTGTGTGTGTGTGTGTGTGTGTGTGTGTGTGTGTGTGGGTTTGTCTATTATAAGGCTTCAGACAGTGAACAGTGAAGTGACTTGACTTGGTTTGAATCCTACTCTAAAACAGTTGTGGGCAGGATAGTCCTAACTCCATTAATGTCAGGGCTGGTTCCAGACTTGTGTACTGGGGTTCTAGATGACACTAGCAGTACAGGAAGCAGAAAGCAGAATGGGTATTCCCCAAGGTTCGTTAATTGGTCCGCTGCTTTTCAGTCTGTTTATAAAAGACCTGATACAAGTTTTCGAGAGACCAGCTGCCAGCATATATGCACCAGCTAAATCAACAAGCAAGGCTTGGTTTTATTTAAAAAAAATAAAACAATTGCAGCGGAATAAAGTGTCAGGCAGTGACAGAAACAAGACGCATTACAAATAAATGGATATATTTGGCATGACAGAGAGATATGGAGATATGACGTTAGGTAAAAGCTCTATCATCCCACCTCTCTGTGAAAATGTTATGACACAAAGAAAGATTTAGAGACAGCTTTACTTGTCTCTGTTTGAGTGCAGGGGCTCAGTAAAGACAATGAGAGCAACATACTCAATCATGTGTGTGCTCCCCCAGGTGCAGGCATCTGCAAAAAACAGGAATTGTTTAATTGTGTTTTCACTTGTGTAACATTCTTCTGACAAACAATAAATATATCTTTGCTTTACTGAAGTTCACAATCACAATCCGCCGTAATGCCTTTCTACAGATACATTAGATCAATCGCTCTGATGTACTGTTCCAGATTACTTAACATGCAGATTACATTCAGATGGAGATTTTCACTGAAAGCGAGTGTTTTAGCTCAATATCGCGAGGGATGTAAAAGCGAGACAAGCATCAAGAAAATCATTTCGAATGGATGACTCATCGAATTTGCCTAAAGCCATTCTGTACTGCTGAGCTAAATGAACCAAAGGGGAAAATTCAGCAGGCAAGGCAAGTGCCTCTTTTCCACTGTTACAACCAACCTTACAGCAATTAATGTCAGACAGTGGATGGTAAATCCATATGAAATGGCTCAATGGGTGACAAAAAACAGGATTAAAAAATGATAAAAATCACACTGACTTGTTGATTGTAAAAGTATACTCTATCGCACCTTATAATTCACAATAAAGCATAATCAAATATATTATTAAAGAGTAAAAAAACCCCGAATAAAACAGGAAAGGTTGTAATGACATGATGCTTAGTTGGAATGGATCACATAGACAATATATTAACACTAAGCAGTTATTTTAATTGCTCACATAATTTCCTATTCCAATATGTTATACTTAATGAAACAGACTAAATGACCTCCAGGGACAAGTACATCGGCAATGGCTGAAGAAGGTGAAGAGGGAGATCAATTAAAAAAAACATTATTTTTTACCAAGCTAGATTAGTAAATTACAAAACCTGCCAATGTATAAATACTACCGGTGTTTTACTCTGCCTGTATCATAGCACTGAGATCAGGGTTTTTAGTTCTTTTGAAACCCTATGGTTGTTTCTCGCTTTGGAAAGTAGCCAGGCTGCTAGCGGTAGCCATGTTGCTAACAATGCTGTTAATCTATCCTCTTGCTCGGATGAAAATCAACTGACGGAAAATGTTTCATCAATGTCTCTGTTGCACAGTTTTTTTGGAAACAAAGGCAGTGTGTCCTGTGTTGTTGGTAGCGGCTCTGAGGAAAACAAAGGCATCCGACAGCGACACCAACATTAAAAACACTTGGCGACGCTAGGAGGGAAAAGTTATCCATTTTTTGTTTTAATCAACAAGATGTGAGCATTTGCCTTCTATCAGTTGGGTTGTGCTACCGTGTTCGAGTGACAATCACACCTCCATGTGTTGAAAATACAGTTCAAACACCTGCAGTTTAGCTTTCTGCCCCTCTTGTATTTTTAATAGATCAATTTCTGGGTGCCCATTGCAAATGTATTTAAGGGGCAAAAGGTGACAATGGTACTTAGCGCGAGACTATTGCTCAGCATTGTTTAGTAGTGTGGTTTAGTGCTTGGCTTAACTGGTAATCTTACTTCAGAAAATGGCCCTCTGGTTGCTGCCATCTTTGCGATCTTGTTCCACCTTCAGCCGTCTTGCCTGATTTTTGTATTAATTGTTTTTTTTTTTAGTTTTTTTTTATGCCTTTGAAATAATAATGATTCTGTCTTGCAAAACAACAACAATGATTCTGTCTTGCAAAACAACAACAGAGTACATGTGTTTGTTCCCTAGCTTACAGATAATGCACTCAAGTATGGAGCGCCAGCTGTTGCCTGCAGTACAGTATGCTAATTGCCACCGTTTTGAAAGAATAGATATGCATAAGAGCATACAGTATTGCCTCAGCTTGTAAGATGTGGCGTGAAGTGTTGAGTGTGTATAAAATGCACATTTATCGTTTAAAGTCTTGCTGAAATTATAATGTGTATTTTCTACTTAGATTTTATATTTTGCATTTTATTTCAACAGCTTGCTCATTTAAATATTAGTAAACTGTGAATTATTATCACTGGTAAGCAGGTGACACAATCGTATGTGTTGAGCGAGAACATTGTAAAAGAAAGGAAGCACTCATCTAGTCTGCTGCACTAGTTTGGATCGCCTAGAGTCTTCCCAACACATGTCAGAATCTGTGCCGTGTGCTGTGCTTAGATGCTGCGTGTCGCTACGTAGCTCCACTGCTCTTGATACCACTGATTCACAATCTACAGTATGTCTGTGACAGCCACAAGCTGCGATTACAACAGAGCATGTAACATTAAATACTAATAAGAAACCGGGGTCTGCCCCACAGCGTGAACACTTTACAATATCATCCGGCCCACGATTTGACTACGACGCCAACGTTAAGGCAACACCTCTCTGACACAAAACCTTAACATAACAGAATAAATATTCAAATGCCCTTTTCCTGGTAGCTTATTGGGTTATTCCAACTTTCTGAATTGCCATCTATGCATCTTTAAGATATTAACCGAGTTTATATTTTATGCCTTTTGATGCTTTAAATCTGCTGTAGTTTCAGTTCTGCACAGAAAGTGGAAAGTTCAGAAGTACAGTAGGCCAAATCTCTTCTTCATCCTCGCTTTCTTTTTCTTTTTTTACAAAATAAAGAGGATAAGCTAGAAAGAGGACGTCTCATTCTGTTGGAGTAAATTATAGAAACACTCACAGTTGCATTGTGGTGTTACATAATTAAATACATTGCAGTGAAACACAGTGCTTTTCATTGAACATCATTAAGACTATTTTTAGGGGAATATAATGTTAATGATTTCATTTATTACCCAGCCCTCTACTTTGTTTAGTTCCAATCCCATTTCATTATCTCACGTCACATATCTGTAAAACAGTTTTGCTTAAATTACTGGATGCTTTGCTTGATTACAAAGAAGGAGAAAATGGATGAAACTCACCCAGTAGAGCATCAGCTCTACATCAACCTCAGGACCTTTTATTGCAGCATTTATTTACCCCCCCCTCCCAAACAACCTCCTTGTTTGCACAGTTTTCTCACCCAACACTCACTTCACCTGCCCTATCTGTCAATGGATGTTGGGCTTGTGGGCAGATAGCTTATATGGCCACACACACTCATACACACACATAATGCAGGACTATTGATTTGTTGAGCACTGTGGTCGAGCGGCCCTGACTGGCCTTGCCCCTTGGGTGAGACACACAAGCGGCAGCGGATGTGCTGCTCCTAAACTGTCCCTGGGCACTATTTCAAATCCCTGTAGATTCATGATATTGATTTGAACCATTTCTCCCTCCGCCAGCGTCTTCTCCTCCTCCATCATGTCCCTTTTCGCTGCTTTTTTTTTTTTTCATCCGACCTTTGTTGTTTTGTTTCTTGTTCCCAGAGGAAATTCAGTGATAAATAAAAGACAGACAATCAGGTCTTTTTTTTTTTAGCCTCTTTAAAAAAAAAAAGAAGAAGAAAAAAAAATGGAGGAGGAAGGAGGGGTGGAAAATCATGACAAGAGTCAAATCTAGTTACCTTTTGTTGCGGAGGCAGCGGAAAGCACTGTCATGCAAAGAGCTGGAGGAGGAGAGAAAAACAATATTAGGCTGGTAAGACTGCATCAGGGCCCCACTTCCATGCACTGCTATCTCTCTGTCAAAGTGAGGTGTCAATGTGGATTCAATCAAACCTGGGATGTGTTGAATATGAATATGTTTTTTAAACAGAAATGGAGGATTGAATCCAGTGTAGTGGAGAAATTGGTTTTGTGTACAGTAGCTGTTATACATTTTCTTGACAGGTGAATAAAATGGGTTACAATTTTGCTGCCGAGTTCCTTCATTTCTGCTGAGTGAGACCTCTCCCTCCTCCTCCTCCTTCCCCCCCAATCCTGTCAATTTCTTCCTCCCTCCCTCCTTTGACTCACTCTCCATCTCTCTCAGCTAGTTCTCATTGTCAGACGGTGTAATTGAGGTAATACTGTTAATGATGTGTGAGTGGTCTCTCCTTTCTCTCTTACACACACACACACACACACACA
>CALSCE010009689.1:1357828-1415224 GCA_943593645.1 Bovichtus variegatus
GGTGTGGTGGCTGGGTCGGCTGCTGGGGAGGAGATGGGAGTGGCTCAGCTGGAGGCCAGGCAGCTGGACGGAATCAGGTAATCAGTCGCACAATAAAAGCACGGCGATGACCTGGTTCTGTCTTGCAGTAGGCTGGGTTCATGTCGGAGAGACGGACAGGATGGAACGAGACCCAGAAGAGCGGAGACGGAGACGGAGACAGAGACCGAGCTAACCTTTAATAAACTGTTTTACGCTCCCAACGAATGCTCCCTCGTGTCATTCTCCCTCTACAGTTTCCCGGTGTGAGCGCATCCGCTCACAAGGATATGTTAAAAAATGTTCACGTCTATCTTGGCACAATACTCGCATGTGCATTGAAAGAGTTTCTCCTCCTGTCCATACTGTCTGTGATAACCTGAAAACAGGATCTCCTAAACAAGCTTGATTCACAGTAAGAGGACGGAATAAATTAATAGTAAGAATATTGATTAAAACAAATTCAATGACTTCTCAAGGGTACAGTACAGATCTAGACTGAAGGCCCAAGGTGGGGCCTGTGTTGGTCATCAGGTGGCTTCAGGGGGGATTAGACAATACTCTTTTTTACAGCCAGGTTGTGTACTACATAGCTTAATACTGAACAATATTACAGGCCTCCTTTGGTTTATTGAGCATTTTCACCCCACTTGATTACAGACAACATGTACTTCCCTTAAAGAAACCAATGGTGCGTATTATCAAACTGCGTGCATAACTGTGAGCAGTGTTGCCGACCGTGTGCTGTGCACCTTGAGCACACATAAAAGCAAAGAGGAATCCTGTTTTTAAAGGGTTACCATTGCAAGAATATATTTAAAATGTGTAAGAAATGCTGCTAAATGGACTAACTCAGCGGCCGACATGTTGGACAACCACATTTGTCAGAACCACTTTTGCATCACAAATGATTAGTGCATGGTGGAGCATTATTTTTTAATCGCAGAAAACCAATTCATCATCCTTAGGTGCCCTTAATTTAACATGAGTGCAGTCAATCATGGCAGCTGCATTTGGGGAAGTGGACATTGCTGCAAATTGTGTTTTAATAGCTGCCTGGTCACCTGCAGAGTGGCAGAACCTAATGTACTCAACTCAATGATATTTCTCTTTAAAAATATAAAGCGTGTGTTTTAACTTCCTGAGCAAGAGCAGATGTGTGTGTGTGTGTGTGTGTGTTTATAAACATATATATATTTATATATATATATATATATATATATATATTAATATATATATTTACATTACATTACATTATTATACCAAATGGTATTGACGTAATTTAGTTAATTATTTCTTACAGTCATTGAATGTGGCAACACCTGTTAGACTATTTTAAGGGCAAGTGAAGGCAACACCTGCATTAAGCTACAATACTGTCAACAAAATTGGTTAATAGTCAGTTCACTTTCGCTTGGGCTTATTTAGCATATAATCATAAGGTGTAAATTATGTTTTAATTAAGTATCCTCCCTCAGACGGTATGCTTAAAGAAAGTCGTTAAGATAAAAAATGTGTTGAGTGATTAATTGCTCCTAACAGCAAACAAAACTGTTCCATTTCATCAAGTAGCTTCACATCTGCTTTATTATTGCATAAAATGTAGAAATTTGGCACGTGAATCATCAGAGTATCTTATCACATTGTCTTTTATTTTGGTCTCCTGCTGGGTCCAACCCAGTCCAAGAGTAGCTGGGTGCTTTCACCCTTCTCTGGATTTTAAGCCATGAACGGTTGATTGTTGTTGGCCAACCTTGGCCAATAGATATTTCTCCCAGAACCCCTTTCTCCTCTGGCAGTCCCCAAGACCATATTTCTCCTGTCAGTTCACGTCCAGACCTGCAGTAAGCCAGCTGGCCTTTCTCAATCACTGTCCCTAGCCAGAAAGCCATAGGGCTCTCTATCCGCTGAACAATTTCAGCCAGGAAAAGTCACACTTGTCTCCCTGTGCCAATACAGCAACGAGCCATATGCACATTAAGTTCTCGATGCGTGGCTGAGCTACAAAAGATTGCACGAAACAAAATGACCAGCAGACTAAGCTATCATTTTCCGTTTCAATATCAAGTGAAACTCTGTAAGGTCCAATCAAGCTTCAGCCATAAAAACCTATTGGCTTTTAATGAAAGTGCTTATGGCTTAGTTCAGTGAAACTGTAGCCACACTTGGGAAGGTTTATCTGTCTTTGCAATCACTCTGCTTCACTTTCTCGTATAGATTTTTGCTTTCAAATCCTCATTGATGTGTCTGTCCACACAGCCTCTGAAGTGAGATAACCCCAGCAAAGTTGGATCACATGAGGCAGATAACTTGGCCCCGAAAATGGCAGAGCGGCTCACAGGTATCAGATACAAACCCACTTCTATGTTTGTGCACCAGATGACAAATTACTTCCCAGTCACAATGGACCATATATTTTCAGCGAGGAATGAAATGTAATCTCTTTGGGGAACACTGAGCCAACAAAATACTTCCCACGTGGGAAAATCTGACAAAGAAAAAGCCATCATGATCTGATGACACGTAGCTGAAACATGTAGATCTGGATATACGATGATTTTTTTTTTTTTCTCAGCTCTTTTATTTCGGTACTGTTTTGATGTTTCTTTACTGGAAAAAAAAAACAAGCCTCCCATGAATATGAATGTACATTTGTTAGACTTCTCACTTACTATTTAATCTTTTTATTTGGAGCATAATCTATTCTTCTGTCAGATAACCAGCCAACAGAGTGCTGAGCAACATGCCTGTAATCGGGGCCGCTGGGTCCAGGGACCTGACTTTGAATAATGATCCTCTCAAGCTCCATGTAGATAAGACTGGCTAGGAACATACTGTAGGGACATATCTGACCAGCCAAATGAGACACCCTAGTTTGCTCGGTCACTGAGGTGAAGCCTGTGTAGAAATGTAAAACTTACTTCAAAAATATTAAAGATCTTTGATGAATACATTTTATACAATTTTATTGGATTGGTTTAGGTTTTACATTGTATAAAATGGCTTTTGGGGAGGTTTTTAAATATGTAATCTGTAGTGTTTCAGAATACAAACGGCTTTATCTGTGTTTGGCAAAAAAAAAAGGAGTGGTTTAGTTAAACTGAATTACTAAAATTCAACTGAAGTTGAAGCCAATTCCTCCCAGGCAGTCACAACAAAGCACCCTGATTGGCATAAAACTCAGCTCCTCTAACTCAGATGTGGTAAACCTGCTGAGAGGTTTTTCAGTCAGTGTGTCAGTTTAGATGCAGCAAACTGGCCTGATTACATAGACTCCTGCAATGGTTACATGACAGAACAGTCTGCACACAATTGACTTACAATCCTTAATATTTTCACGAAATAAAACCCCAATTATGGTTTCCATTTTTTGCGCAATTGCCATTTAATGTAGAGTATGTACTGTACCATTAGTGGATTCATTGATTAATTAATCAACAGAAAATGAATTCGCAACTACTTTTTTAACTTTTGTATTTGAGTCATTAAATTTATTTTTTTTGCCAAACATTTTGCTAGTTCCATCTCCAGAATTTGATGATTTTCTTGGTAATAAATTGAAAAAATAATAAAAATTTTAATTGGTTTGGACAGGGAATGGGCACTTTCAAATAAAATTCTCACATTTTATATACAACAAGATTAATCGATAAATCAAGAAAAATCAATCATTGTAATTATCATTAGTTGCAGACTTAGACATATTTGATGATGTCTGTGTCAAAATGTTACTTTTTAAGTTAAAAGTCTAGCTCGCCTCAAAAGTTGATTAACTCTTCTCACTCAGTTGTTTTTTTTTTTTTTGTCAGGAAAAATGTATTGAACCCCAGCTAATAAATAAGGCTATGTGTCATATGTGTTACACAACTTTAATAAGAATCATTTTGACCCAAAGCAGGCGATACACACCACAACTGTCTGGGAGTATTCTCCTAAGTCACAGCCGAAAAGCAGAGAATGAAACCGGCATCTCTCACGGTGACAGTTCTGATCTCCCTTAAAACAATCAGCAGTTACCCTCCAAAAACCGGCAGTGAGCAAGTGAAAGTGGAAGTCACCATCTATCATTAATTGCCTAGTGATGATGGATTACTTTAACTGTGTCATTGTCCACATCAGTGCCTGGCGTGTAATAGCTGGGGTAGACACAGAGGGCCACACAGATGTAACTGTTTGGAAGGGGCCTGGGGGTTTCAAATGCCAGGGTGGATTATTCACCTCCTGCCATGACGGCTGCCCGCTGTTTAGATCCACAGCCCGACAGCTGTCCTCGCTGGCTTTGATATGAGAGGGCTGGGGAGGCTGAGACAATACAGGAGGGAGAAGGAAGGAAAGGACGGAGGGAACCAAAAGGAATGAAGAGACGGGGAGAAAGTAAATGACTGCTTTCTATAACCAAGGACAAAGTTCAGATTGGAGGGGCGTGTGTATGATTGACAGCTTTGCTTTTGATCAGCCAGGGGAGAAATGGGATATGACGTGTGTGTGTGTGTGTTTGTGTGTGTGCCTGCGCATGTGTGTGTGCGTGCGCGTGTTTGTGTGTGTGTGTGTGTAGCTAGGAGACTGTCCCCATGGAGACAGCTAGACTAAGCACTCAGTCAAGAGAGTGGAAGTGAGCACAGAGGGGTGTGTGTGTGTGTGTGTGTGTGTGTGTGTGTGTGTGTGTGTGTGTGTGTGTGTGTGTGCGTGTGTGTGTGTGAGACAGTGATGTGATGAGACTGATATCCACTGTTTAATCCTTTGGTTCTGGACTGTGGGAGCATGTTTCTACTGCTAATAGAAAACTAGTACTATAATGGATCTTGTGGTAATACCAACTTGCATGCATGTTCAGTAAAAAGCGTATAAACAGCTTATATTCTGTACATATGCAGCATGCTATTGGTTGAATAGGTTGTGCTTAGCCTCCAGCTGCTTGATGTTCCAGCTGGACGTTAATTCAATTGGATAGTTTATCATCTTTCAATGGGATCATATCGTGATGAAATCATACATGGAGATATCATGATACTCTAAACTGAGCACCGACTAACTCGTGTTTCTCAGAGAATCTGATATGAAATATTTTTAGGGATCATTTGAAGATTGCGGTTTTGCTTGTACATAATGTCCACTTGGAATCCAAATGCTGCTTAAAATAAATTGCCTTTTCCATCAGCAGTGGGCAGGAACAAGAATTCTGCTCATGGGGTTAAGTATTATTAACTACACTGGGGTGTTATTATTACTATTGTCTTCAGTATTTAATTCACACAAAAGTATACAAAAACAGGCTTTACCATGCAGTAATTTCATATAGACTACTTATTTATTGAATTACCAGAGAACATGCTATATCATGATATATATCGTTATCGATATATGAAATGACCGATATCGGATCCCAGCCCAGCTCTAACTTATGTCTCAACCTGCGTCATTGAACCTTTGCAGACCAATTGTGCAGAATGCAAACATGTATATTGTGCACCAGGCAAAGCTCAACCACTTTCATTTAACAACCTGCACAAACCACTGGAATTCTTAAACAAGTGTGTCTGCGGCTACTAATGTAGCGATAAGGACTCTCAATTAGAGCTTAATATTGTTTAAGTTCCTCAGAAGCACCGTCCCACAAATTTACAGCAGGGAGATCTTTAAAGGATGGGTTCAGATTTTTTCAAATCCATCTTAATACAATACTCGCATGCCCGTCTGTACATTGGAAGAGCTCTTGATCGCTGTAATCATTCCTCCTGCCAATGCTGGCTATAAAGAGATCCCTTGCTAATGCTATGCCAATGTAAGAGATGTAGGACAAAATCCACAGTCTGTGCAAAGTTCAGCTGAAGCTAATATGAAGCTTCATTTTGAGTTCGAAAAATCAAGAGATTTATCTTCCTTCTCTTCATGTTTCCCTGGACAGTGTTTCCCTGCTGAGCTGTGGAGGATGTAGACTAACACAAAAACTGGAAGGTGCCGACGTCTAAGTTTGTAAGTGGTCTAACTTCAGACTGCTGAAGCCTCAAAGACACACATGACAATGAAAAATCCATTGATCTTTGTAGGAACAAATACTGTACATAACGAATGAGCTCTCATAGATGTCACTCCTCTCCCAAACCACTGACAGTAGCGTGGTCATCTCATCATTTCAGGCGAAAACAAACACCAACGTCCACATATCTTGTTCAACCTAATCCAAGACATTTGTAGCCACATATTTTTATTGTGAATTCAAAAGTTCCAATTTTTATCTTCTTATCTTTTAATATGGATGAGATGTTTTTGACATTTTATCCACTGGATGATTTTCCTACGGTATCTGATAACTGAATCTCTCTTGAGCATGCTTTGTGTAACTCTGCTAATCAATCAATCTGCAATCAACAGCCTTCATACATGTTAAAGCACGTCCCACCGTGCCCCATCTTATCGTATATGCCGCTAAATTTGTTTGCAGATGCTATAGCTCAAAGAGCTATAGTAAATGACAATAGGTCATGGTTAAGGGCAGAAATACTTAGAATTGCCTCTGGACTCCCAGGCAGCCATATACATGTACGTATATGTAATTTCAAAGCACTTCATTACAGCAATCAACACTTCCTGTATCAGAGATGAATATCTTAAAGATTGAACTCTAATGAGTCCTTTGATGGTTAAATGATACAAGAGCAAAAGAAAATTCCAATTAAACTCAAATTTGTGATATAGAAGAATGGGCCGATACATTATTTAATCTTAAAATGTTTTATTAATGCAGGTTAATGAATAAAATGGCCACAGAGCATTTAAAATGTACAGTGTTTTTTGCACTGGTGTTTCATTTTTTATCTGAGCATACTGGTCACTGCAACACGTGTCTAAAGTAGACAGTATATTAATCTAAATAAGTAGAGCAGCACTGATTTGAATTGATTTAAAAAAAAAAAAAAAAGGTCTAGGAATTATTTCACATTGTTTTTTTGTTTTTTAAATGGACCATGTTCGTTATACGTGTCATGTTGTTTGATTGATGTTGAATGATGAGCTGGACCATCTCATTACCGTTGTTTATGAAGGGGCCTTTTCGTCACGGTTTTCTGCATTTCCAAAGGAAACTAGAAAAGAAATGAATCATGTTTTAGGTTCCAAGTTCCGAGCAGTGGCAATGAAAGAAAAACTATAATTCAAGCGGCAATGTTACTCGCAAGTTCTTGAGACAGCAAACCAACAAAAGTGCCTCCCCTTAGAGAATGTCCTCATAGCCGGTACTCCACGTCTCCTGTTTGAACACCCCCATCAGGCACATATATCAAAGTTAACTGCCATTTTACAAAGTTTAATGTCGCATCAGCAAGTCAGACTTAGAAAAGGTAGCCAATTAAAAGCAAACAGTACATGGTGTGTCTGAGGAGAGAGGGTGTCGTATGCTGTACAGATTCCAAAAAACCCCTGAGGCAAAATTTGGGATTTGTAATATTGAGCTGTATTAATAAAAATGAGTTTACTTGACTGATAAGAATCAGGAAAGAATCGCAGTTCAGGCGGAGTGTTCATGTCATCAACTTAAGCCCTTTACAGCGATTACAAAATTAAACTTATTGGACTTATGGCTGAAATGGTGGAAAAAAAGTAATAAAAGCAGTTATAACAAACCCAAAATTTGTGATCCAGTGCTGAAGCACGTGCATGTACTTAAATACACTGAAAATAGTATACTCTACAACATCGTCTTTCAAAATGATGAAAAACCTGCCAGTAACGGCTTAATAAATCAAAACCAACTCACCAGTTAGTGCTCTCCTAAACTTCACATGGAGGCTAAATCCATGAAGGAGTGACAACTGTTGGAAGTTCTCCTTAAGTACTTTACTCTTAATATTCTATGTAATAACCATTTAAAACACTGCTGTGGACAGGATGGAGGACTTCAACCACGATGGTCATCCGTATACAGGAAGTCATATGACATTTTTATGTTTTTTAAAACAATAATTAGAACCATTTGTTTGCAAACTTTATTTAAAAGGAACATTTCACCCCCAAAATAAAAAAAACCCCACATTTTTGCCTTTTACCTGTTGTGTTATTTTATCAATCTAGATTGTTTTGGTGTGAGTGTTGGAAATATCGGCCGTGGAGATGTAGATATCACCTGGAATCAATCTCATGATTTATTGTCAAAACTTACCTTGGTAATGATTAATGAAACACTACCTTATTAAGTACACCTGGGCACAAGATTCTCTGTCCTCAGGAGAGCTCTTATTGATTCTTTGTACTCAACAATAAACAGTAAATCACGGATTATGACTCCGAGCAACATTTGTTTTACATATTTAGTAGTTTAGAACACTTGTAGGTATATTTAAAATCAAAGGCACCGTTTCACACCCTTTGACTATAAAAATAAGTTATATTACGATAAGATTTGAATAAGACGTTTATGGCTTCTGTGATCACATTCCATCTGCCGGATGTTTTATGGAGTGACAGTATTTGAACATTACGTGACATTATTTTACATGCTTGTATAACAGACTGCTCCGCACCGTGCTTGGGGAGAACAGGGGAGACGGTTTTACAACTCCAGAGCAAAGTTGGTGCTAGCCTCAGCGGTAACCCTAGTTACCATACTCAGCTGCCTGTAAACACAACTCGGGAGATTTGCTTGATTCTCGAGTAGTTGTCGCATTTACTTTAGGACCAACTGTAGCAGAAATAGAGGTGGTTTCAGTTTCCCGCCACTGATAAAAGGATGACTCAAATCCACAATGTTACAGTTAGCGGTAGCCACATGAGTCACTAATATCTGGCAAATAGCTGAAGGCTTGAACCTTCATTGAAGTAATAATCTCAAAGATTTTCATTTAAATAAATATCTGTTCTGTCTCTATCTATCGCAGAGTGAGGTAACACAATGGCGATGGAGCCTATGGGCCACCGATGAAAGCCCTTGCATCTGCAGTGTTACGAAATCACGAGGGCCGACCTCTCGGGAGTAAGATCCAAAAACATACCTGCGATTGCCGCTTATCGCCAAAGGTGCCGCCAAAGAGAACAAAATCTTTGAGATTGTAACTTTAACTCGAGCTAACTTGTGCTGTATTTTCAGATAGGAGCAGTTAATGGTGTGATCCAATGAAATGGGCATAGCGACTATATATAGAGTTTTAGAACCTGGCTTCTCTTGACCTGACCTCCACTTACACATACATTGCTTGACAAAAAAAAAAAGAAGAAGAGAACCACTTCTGCCTGTTGTCCCAACATCATTTCCTGTATGACCACGGTGGTTGTCGTACGCCATCTTGTCTGCAGCCAGGCCCATCTCCACCTTTTGGCTTGATAGCTCTGTCATGCTTACGTGTGTTTCATACCTGTGTAGAGGGAGGAGTGGTGCATGAAGAACGAGGACAAATGGAGTTTATCCACTGCCATGCACAGTTGCTCTTACTGTTGTAACTTTGTTAAAATGACCAGGTTTAAGTTCATTTTTAGTTTACTGGCTTGTGCATGGTGCAACATGCATGGTAGAACTCATTGAAAAGAAATAAAGACGTAAAGAAGTTTGTCTTTGAAAGTTACAGGCAAAGCCACACGACAATAGTTTAACACCACAAACCAAATAACATCACCGAACAATGATAAAGGGTGCAAACACATTTCACTACTTGTGTACCAAAATGACAGCAATACAGTAAATCTTACAATGGACATCAAGACAGTGTAAGAGTTTATCAGACAGAATCAATTCTTCACATTTCGATGGGGCTCAAATTTTATCAGTTTAGCCACTTTAGTCATTATCAAGATGCGACAAAATGAAAATCCTCTCAAAGTAAATGCAGCTCCTTCTTTGTTACAGACTACCTTCATTAAATGTTTTCCCCCAGACGCTTGGGTGAAAGGCTGAGCACAGCAAATAGTTCTGCCTTTTATTACCATAACTTTTCGTCCCCGAGATGCCATAAAACTTAATGAACAAGGATTGACTACCAAATGTTGTATAACGATATTTGGGGGGAAATGTGGTCACATATCTTCTGCAAGAAACACATTTACAGTCAACATCCTTTGGGGAAGGCCTTGTTTCAAATTAACAAATAAATTATTGACATTTTAGACAAGTAAATGTTTTAAGCTTATGCCTAAAAGCTCAGTTTAGATGCTTAAGGGAGACCTTGGCTCTGGGAACATAGGGTCTCTGTTGCCTCATCAAAGGTTTTTGTTCTAAACATTGGCACAGTTCAAAGTCCGCCCCCCATTGGACCTGACAGACCTTCTTGGTTCAGACAGTAACAGCCTTCAGACATGTGGTTCAAGGCTATGTAGTACTTTACATTCCAAGTGCTGCTGCCTTCAGTCCATTCTTCTGCACAATGCTTGCGGGGTTTGGCTCCAGTCCCGCTGTGATCCTGAACAGAAATAAATGGGTAAAAGATGATAAAAGAATAATGAGTCATTTCTTCACTCTGGTTTGGTCCAAATAGCCAACTGTAGGTGTGACTGCGTCATTCAATATACATAGAATCAAAATAATGTATTAAAAACTAGGCAAGCTGGCAACAGTGAAAAAGGTCATGAATTGAGTTTTTTTTTTTAACCACACTTTGAGGTGAAATATCTATGGTTTGAAACTGTGAATAATGTATTTTCCAACAAGTTGGGTTTGTGACTTTAAAAAAAATATATACACTGGGGAACGGTATCTTTTAAGAGCTTTTGTGAGAGATAACCAGCACTATACACGTATACCCTCAATTTCTGCATTCCTAAGCCAGCCCGAGTTTGTTTTCACCCTACACAAGAATATTGTGAGGGGCTGTGCCAACACTGTCTGTCAAACATGCACCTTTCAGGTGAGTCCCTACAAGATACAGAGAGAGACAAATACAGAAGGAGTAAATAAATACTACGACTTCAAGTTCAGCTGAAATTTGAATTTGCTCCACTTTTTGTGTAAAGAAATATAAAGTATAGTAATACTGCCGCTATTGTGCATATTTTTGCCTTTCTCAAAAGAGGGTAAAACCTTGGCAGCAGTTGACATTTGAGAGACGACTTTGCTGGGAGCTTGAATGGCGGGCTTTCACAGCCCTTGAATGTTGCTCAAGGACGTTATTTTTCCCTTTTGCAACAAACCCACACAACGTTGATTATGTACTGTTAGCAATTTAATTGTCTGTCCCTTTACAGCATTTAACATTGGAGAAGACTAACAGCACCTAAGCCGTGCTGTTAGGTTTGTATCACTCAGAAAGTGGTAGCTAGCAAAGCTAACAGGCTTCCTTCCTTGAGCCCAGACGAACAATAGGTCATTAACTTCGTAAATGATTTGTTATGTAATAATAATAATTTCTTGCTCAATTTTGAATAACCTATATTACTGAACGGATGTCTCCTCGTCTGTAATTGTATGCAAGAGAAGAGAGGGAAAGGTCTGATTTTTCACTTTATTGATCTCCTAAAAAAACATTTGCCATCTCTACTCTTTGACTCTGACACTTTTCACCTCAATCTGCTGTACTTCTTTCTCTCGTCTTTACTTTTTCTCCCACTCAGCTGATCTCCTGCTCACACGCACACGCATGTGTAACACCAATACACTATCTTGCTATCCTACGTCTTTCGGTGAACTCTTCAAGTATTACCAAACCCTCCTGTGAAAGTAACCCAGTTGCTTTTTTTTTTTGACAAGGAAAAAAAAACAAGGCATATTCCCTCCACAATTCACCAGCTGCCATTTAAAACAAGTTTGAGCACAGCATAAAAAGAGTATCGACGTAACACCTGTCCCCATTTACAAACCTACAACTTGAAATGGGAGGCAGTCTGAAGGAAAACACTTGGCAGACCGGCCTGAATTCCAATCATTTCTGCTTTAGGAGCTTAAAGGACATATGCTGCATAACGTCTTTAATTGCAACCTTCTGCTCGTTAATTTACAAGATATGTTTTCTAATGTAAATGAGAATAAGGCTAGTAGGAGAAGGGGGTATATGCGAACAAAACAACGCCTCTGGGAATAATATGTCGGGCAGGTTGTTTACTGGATCAGAAAACACGGTACAATTCAGCCTCACACCCACTCGTGTGGGTTACCCAGCACCTGCGCTTAAATTACATTACAGTTCATTTAGCTGACACTTTTGTCCAAATTCTCATATTATTCATTGTTCAACTTCTTAAATGCTTGTTGTGGCCGAACAAATTGGACCATCATTCATATTAGCCAAAACAAACAAACCTAATTTAGCCTACAGGCGTCTAATAGATTGTCATTTGTGGAAGTGAGTACGAGAACAATTAAACAAAAACACATGTTGATAAAGAACTTCTAATTGTCTTTGCTGCAGAACACGACAACCAAGTGATGCTAAACAAAGGCAACGTTTAGCGTTCATACACTGCTGTAAGTTTGCATGTATAAAGCGTCTCTGAGCCTGCTGCACTGCTGCATCATGGTCCTCGACATCCTTGAAACACGTTTGTTGGGTGTGTTTTCAAGCAAGAAACCAGCAGAAAACCACCACTGACATGGCAACTTTGTCACTGCTACTCAGTTCGTCGACACCAAATTGAGATTCAACGCAATCACACGGTGAAGCCTTTGCTGGGTTTGATGTGTAAAAGCCACGAGGGAGACGAGCTGAGAACTGTTGTTGCTACTTTACTGGAAGCTCTATGTACTGAAACACTGTGGAGCTAAAAATTGTGCCTGTAAGATTTGGTCGTACTATTTAGCTATGCACCAGCTGCAAGTGCTATGGCCCTGGGCGTGCATGCAGCTTTATGGAAAGTAATGGGGTCGATAATCTGTTACGTGATATGATTATAACAATTTCAAGCAGGTTTATTTGAGGTTGCGAACACGTTCTTTTCATGCCAGGCACGGCATAAAAATCACAGATGTAATTAAAAACATAAATTATGTCTCTATTCCATTTAGTTGGTGCAGTTTCAGAGCCTTGATATTATGTACACTGGCTCACTGTTAATTGCTTATGGAGAAATTATTAATGTACACCTGTGCATTTCCTATTGTGACGATAAGTTAAAAGGTCCGCTGTGAAAAAGGTCTATAGTTGTGATCGGGAAAAAGCTTCTCGGTGCACATGTTTTTCAATCAATGTGCATTGTCTGCATCGTTATTGCAATTTTGGCATTTTTGAGAAATCATACGATCATACAAATCATGCACTGATATCAGTTGGAAATATGGTACAGGATACATTATGACTTGTCAAGGCAGGACAAGCACAAGTGTCAACAATAACATAAACAATGGCTCCATTCCATTAAGTTTTTAGTCCGCCGTGTCAGTGAGTGAGTATTCATACTTCCAGTTCCTAGAAGTGGCTGACCTAAATGGAATGCGGCCATCGCGTATGTTAATAAATTCCACCTGCGCTTTTGCAGTTACGGAGAGTCAAAATGTCTTCCCTGGAAAGAGTCTGTTGCCCCCGAACTTTGAAGCCTACACTTCACATGCTTTCATAATAGTAATATGAATAGCATGTTATGAGTACCGATCTACAAAAATGTACTAATGTCAGTTTTGAAAACCTAGTGGCCGGTGCTAAAACAACTATGTGTTAGTTATTCATCATTTTTTAATATTCAGAATAGTTTTTGTCTTGGCTGAACGATGTATTTGTGCACCAATAGACACTTTTGTCACTGTTGTGTATGTGCGTTCAGTATAGAAGCATAGCGTGTAATGAACTAGCTTATTAGTAAAATAAAATAAAAACAATGCCTTCTGAAAGCTTTTAAGCTTATTAATTAACAATCGTGTTTGTTAAACCAGTAAAGAGTTGCCACATTAGTTGTTTCCCCCTACTTCTAGTGTTGATGCTAAAGCTAACAGACTCCTAGCTATAGCTCCATAGGTGATGCACATATGTAAATAGGATATTTTTGTTCTTATGTACCTCTCAGGAGGAAAGTGAATAAGCATATTTCATAAGATTTCAAGCTAGTCCTTTAATGCTATACACACCTTTTATTTTCTAATTATTTGCTAAGCTACATTTGTGCTTTGCAAACAGGCTGTTCTGCATCCAAGTCTGCATTTTAAATAACCAGATGAAATTAATATTTTGATTCGATAAGTTTAAAAAAAAAAAAAAAAAAAGAGAGAGAAAGAAGTTTCTTTAATTAAAATGTGACATCATCATCCGAATTTGATGCATATTCACTGTTTTCTCCACTTGAACTTGCGTCACCTTTCCACCTTGAAACAGAGACAAAAAAAAGTGCATTTGTGCCTCCTTGGCGCTGTATGTTTAGCACAAGGCCCTGGTGCCAACATATGGTCTCAGAGAGCTCCATTAGGATCAACAGACGAGGACTCCCACAGCTTTTCCTCTTGCCTGCCACCTCAAAGCGCCGTACAAAGAGTCCCTTTTAAAGGGTTTTGTCCAAGGTTAACCTGACCCCTCATTCTTCAAAGGGCCAAGTCGTTTTTCTTTTCCAACATCCGCTTTAGCAAAGGAAATTGTTGAGGGTGATGTCATGGCTGTCACTCAAATTTGGCAGAAAATGTCCGTCGTTCCCCATGTAAACAATGACTAGAAAATAGTTGGAGTCAAAAGAAAAGAGAAAAAAAAAGCCAAAGAAAAGGGTGATGGGGAGAAGGATGCTGAGAAAAAAAGAGATGTTGATGGACAACAAACCAATTAGAGATGACAGACAAAGATTGTGTATCTGTGTGCCTGTCATTGTATATAAACATAATGTTTTAGGGGACAGGGTTGTATTGTGTGTGTAGACAGACAGGTCAAAACAAACGTCATCAAAAGAATATAGGACTTTTTCATGAAATAGGAAGTGACAGAAGCTTACATTTCTGACTGGTTTCCTTGAACGTGGCAGATTTTGACCCACTATGCGGGGTAGCTTACTCATGTGTCTACTTTTCTGATGCCGTATTTGTGTGACTACATGAATGAGTGAGCATGTGCATGTGTGTGTCTTGGAGTGCGAAAGCTCATCTTTTTAATGGGACCCATCCTTTGTCTACCACTGACAAGCGTGACCACTGTCCCAATCTCCCTCAATGTAGTTTCATGCATGGTTGAAACTAATCATTATGCATGTGGACTCAGTGACAGTTCCACAGGAAAAGATGGAGGATATTGTAGTGTTGTCAAACGAGAGAGCCAGTCACTATTCTCTACGTAAATAATATGTATCTTAGATTATAGACACTTTCAGATTGAAGGATATATTTTGTGTATTATTAGGAAAGTTCATCTTCTGCACTTTAAGCTTTATAATGTGATAACATATTATGACTGCTGCGATATTACTTTATTCTAGTGCTATGTTTTCTGAAATGTTATTACCTTAAGTTCAAATTTGATAGTCCAAGATAGCTTTTCCTATCCCCCGAGAAAGAAAAAATTGATTTAATATTGTTTATAGAGAGAAAAATTGCTTCAATTGTGTGCATTAAATAAGCACTTTGCCAATTTTCAGACTCATTATAGTTTTTAATATGCGTTGTTACTATTGATTGAAATGCTTAACACTTGCCAGTGCTCTCTAAATCCTTCCAGCTGCCTTTACTTCCTCTGTCCGCTGATGTATTCTGACATTAACGAGTGATTTTTGGCTCAGACACGTTCTGCTTTCTTCTCCCTGCATGCACTGGCAGTGTCACTACAGCTCATTTTTGCTATTTGAGTGTCAATTCAAAAGACCTCCCGATGGGACCTGATGAATAACCTCACATTTTAGAAGCTCAGGCTGGTGCAGATAGTGCCGCCGCCTGGCAAATGCCCAGCTGACACTGGCAGAGCCGCTAGCTGGCCAATAAAGAGCGCTGCTAGGAGCCAACAGGTACATTCGACTGGTAATATTTATTTTGTTCCAGCTGGCCACCAGAGCTGCAGAACTTTTTATGGTTTGGCAACACAACATCAAGAACATAACAGACAATGATTGTTACTCCACCTTCTGCCATTGGCTGACAGCAGTGACAGGAGACAGAAAGGGTGCTCCGCAGGGTTTCGGATTGAAAAACTATATATCTGTTTTTAAAATCCCATCGGACCTCCCCTTGGCTCCTGGCACACATTAAAGGCATGAAGATATTTCACCCCAACTGCTCTTTTCGTGGTACTAATGGATCAACATCATTTTTGATAACACAAAGAGTCATTTCAGGACATTTGTGATGACAATGAAATTCATTCATATTCATATACAACAGACTTCAACTTGACTTATGAAAAGAAAAAAAGAGAGCAAAGGAGAAAGGAAATACCAAGCTTAGCAAAATACAAAGAAAATAAATGACAACTAGAAGAGCACCAAGGCAGTTTTCATAAGTGCAAAATAATGCGCGTATCCAACCCGAATGTAATGGGTTCTTCCTCAGCCCATGCTACACGCTTCCACCAAGTTTCAGGAAAATCGGGTGAGGAGTTTTTGTGACAAGTTTGACAGAAGGAAAAAAAAACATAAAAGTGAAGAAAAGAAATAATTGGACATAATTAAGAACTTATTATTCAACATGAATTAAATGTGAGGAAATTTCAAAAAAAGCTCATTTGAAATTCCAAACTTTGGATACGTACACCACGATATCTGAGGAAATACTGGTCGTACAGATGGTCGACCTGGCTGGTATTAAGAGAATGATTGTGACAATTACATCGGAAGCCGTTGCTAAAAGATGATGAACGAGAACAAACATTATCACTTTTAATCGCACACTTTATTTTCTTTGTCAGTGTGATCTGTGAGAGCTTCACTTCATGGCTGTGAAAGACCAGCGAGGGCACTCAAATCTGAGATCCGCAGGTAAATGTGACACTTGATATGTATATTGTCCTTTGTGTTTTTTATGTTTACGTATCAAATAATCAAGTGTTTCTCGAGCTTGTTTCACATGAAAAAGTTAAATGACAGCAGGAGAAATGCCAGGGGACCGATATCAGTGCAGTTTCTGACAGCAGGGGAATGATTGATGTGGCTTAGCCTGTTGGGAAGACTGTGTTTGACATAATCAGATAATTACTATAATATGGATGACTGCATATAAACTGAAAGATTAATGGGATATTCTTTTCCCGGGAATCAGAATACAATAATGAATGCATTTAAACAGAAGTCATTGCTGATTCACCAAAAACATCGCACTCTAAATGAATTGTTTCCTCTTGAAGTCTCACAAACTATAAGGCATAGGGAACCGACGAGTTTCAGCTAAAAAAAAACAAAACAAATGAGTGTTTAATAACACTATAAAACCATGAATATGTGTGTTAATGATTTGCTCGTATCTCTGAGTGATTGCTCATTTCCATTCCTAGTGCCTTCATTAGCCTTGATGGAACATGTAAAATTCAGTAACATATAGCACATGTGTATAGTACACTATGAATTGGCACAGTGCTAAGAGCACAATGTTATCTTGATCAGCTAATTAAACAGCCAGTGTCAGTGCATACATGGCTAATGATAATGAATCCTACTGTTAGTGTAAGACTTAATGAGTACCATGAGTCATCACCTCAGGCAAATTCTAACTTACCATTATTTAGCGCAACAAACAGTGGAAAGGTCAGAGTTTTGTGGAGAAAAGATGATATTTATACTCTCATTTATGGCTTATTTGTGTGACATCTTTGACCCATTTAATGGCCTTCAGCTGCATATCAGCTCCATAATGTGGTAATGAATGTTTTTGCATTGTATTACAACACCCCTCTCAAATTGTAACTGCACATTATGAAAAGTTCAAGAAGTAAAGAGAAAAGTAAATAAGTATCACATTCCAGTACAGTGCTGGTGCTTTGAATTGCCTTCAGTATGTTGTCAGTGGCAATGTAATGTGAAATAAGTGATGCTTTCCCTGGGCTGTGTCAGACCTCAGTTGGCCTTGTGATTGTGATCTTCCTCACCCTGCATACATAGAGCTACAGTTAATACATTCTTGCTATGTACATAATAACTGCTCTCAGATGTCTCATTTTTTCTACATTCTTCAGTTGTTGTTCTCTGCCACGTCTCTTTGACACTTTACATGATTTCTCACAAACATGTGCACATATTCAACAAGTACGTATTGTGGCTCCTTGTGTACAGCAGGTACTGCATGAGACTCATGACTGATGCAGCTTTGTCTAAGCGGCATCGTCGGCCTGCAAACAAAGAAACAGCAGCTGACTTTTGTGTCTGCTACCTACAGGTAAGGACACATGCTGTTATTGTGACACATGTACCACCCGTGTGTGTGTGTGTGTATATATGAGGTTTGATATTTAACATTAACGATGCAAGAGGAAGGACTTGAGTGTTGAAACTGTCAGCTTTGATTATTAAAAATCAGATTGGAGAGTTATGGGAGAATAGATGAGCAGAGTTTATTCCCTCCAGTCTGTCCTTGAACGTTCTTTTGGTGCAACTTGCAAAAAAATACACAACCTACAGAACTACCGATAGAGGGGTTTTCTGATCTGACTCCTTATCGGCAGGAAGAATCAATCACTTTAAAAATAAAATAATTTAAATCTGTTTATCTATAATCTGCCAACTCTCTGGTTAAGGTTTGGCCAGGTTTATGGAAAGATCATGGTTTGGGTTAAAAAAGTATTTAGTTAAGATTAAGGAAACATCATGATATACGTTGAAATCACTACTTTCAATAAGGTTGGGCGGCATTGTCGTCATGGTGACAATAAACACCAGGTTATGGTTATGGAATGGTTTGGGTCAGCTGACAACTGACTGTGTTCACACCTGGTATTAACATGCACAGGAATAACAAAAACTATTTTCATTATGCATTTTGTAAATGCAAACAGAAATTTTGTAAATGTTTATTTACACATAGAGCAGGGAAGTGAGATCCGATCACAAGTGGTGACTCAAGACTCATGTGGAGACGCATTCTAATGCCAGGTATGAACTGACGTAACTATAGCTGTCCGTGCTTCGGGCCGCTTGCTGCAAATGACTGATGCCGTTGTTCTTCTTGGGAGGGAGGACAGTCTCTAAAAAAAACAAATGTTGATGGGTCCTAAATGGGTTTTGACGGCTGGTCACACCTGAAAGTGGCACAGCAAAGTTTATCCATGCATCCTCACAGAATCTTCGAGGTGCTCGGACATGAGAGACACATGCAGGGCTAGTTGGTACTTAGC
This sequence comes from Bovichtus variegatus, assembly GCA_943593645.1. Classification (NCBI taxonomy): domain Eukaryota; kingdom Metazoa; phylum Chordata; class Actinopteri; order Perciformes; family Bovichtidae; genus Bovichtus; species Bovichtus variegatus. Next base: position 1,376,971 of record CALSCE010009689.1, read on the forward strand.
TTGTGAACTTGCTGCTAATGGCCTAGCATGTGGGGGATAGTCTGCCACAAAAGCCTTTTGTAGTTTCTGTCTAGTTCCTCTGTACTGCACCATTAACTCCTCCTCACATTTATTCTCAATATTGTCCATCCTTTAATTTTATATTTTTTGAAGTGGGGAAAAAAGCTCTCTGAGCCAGCTTTACCTACTCTGTGTGTGTGTGTGTGTGTGTGTGTGTGTTTGCAGCTGAATTTATTGTTTATGAGTAAGTGTGTGTACACAAGTGTATGGGCGTCCGTGTGTCATCGTGTTTCTGGACCCATGCTTCTATATTTCATGATGCTTCATACTGACACAGATGCTTATTCCACATCATTACATCATGGCTGTGCACACACACCACACACACCACACGCACACAGACCTTTGCTGCCCCAAACAAACATCCTTTTCAGACCATAGTAAACAAGATATGTGAGGGCAGTGTTTGACCTGCTCTGTGTTAATCCACCCAAAGCAAACACACACACACACACACACACACACACACACACACACGTGCGCGCCATGATTTAGATTCAGACCACATTAATCCAATCTATTGCAGCAGACTCCATGTGTTTACAGAGCAGACAAAGAAGGTAGAGTCACAAGCCAATAAGTGCCTTTGCTATAATTGTATGGCCATCAGGCTCCCTTTGCTAACTCACTCATCAACGCTGAAACTGGGTTTGCAAAGCCTTTTGAACCAGGTTTGTCTGTGTGTGTGTGTGTGTGTGTCTTAAGTGAGCAAGAGAAAGAGAGACAGAGAGAGAGAGAGAGAGATAGAGAGAATGTTTTAAATGAAGTCTCCAAGTCATTCTAACTACCAGGACCTAAGTGCCTCTGCCATTAAGAAAATGACCATTTTCTAGTGACAACCACTTGAGAGAGTGTGTGTGTGTGTGTGTGTGTGTGTGTGTGGGGGGGTGTATTGGTGTGGGTGTATTGGTGTATTGTCTTTGAAGCACAAATGAAGGAATATGTGTTATACATATCAGAATTGAAAACAAAATTCAGCACAATCGGTTTCAGAATTTCATGTGGAGCCATATATTAGATGCTTGTATGATATACTTTGATCAGGCTCAGTTATAATCCTTCAATACCAACAACTGCTGTGATTTCTCTGCTGAGCTGCTGATTTTTGAAAGTGTGTGAAGCATTTGCATTGGTTAGTTATTATATTAGATGAATGTGTCATGTCTTCCATTTCCTCGCTCTCTGATCAAACACAGAAAGTTTGTTTGACTGAATCAGCAAACAAAAACAAAAACTGAACATTGAATTTGTTTTTGCCATGGAAATGGTCAGATCAGCTACCAGCACCTTCCTGTTGCTGTTAGTTCTTCTCAGAGATTTTAAACATATTTTATTTATTTTTTTTTATAAACATATTCAAACAAAAAAAAAAATCCAGTGGACCTATAATAACCCACTACACCATTACTTAATAAATGGGATGGATTGAATTATTTTAAATAAAACATATGGCCAGGAATACTGGTATCACCAAATAGATAGCTGCTATGCCTTTTCTTGTATTTATTCACAGACTGAAACTCAGATCTTCCGAATGGAAAACAATAACATTTGTAAAAAAGGTCAAATGGGAACCTTTGACAGCGGAAGGTATAATAGTCTGAGACAAGACGACTCTGCTGCCGTGGGATGAACTGGGTCATGTCTTGGTTTGAACCAAAGCTTGTTTTATTGTGCATTCAGTAGAATAAATTTCAGGATGTGAATAGGCATCTGGAGCTGACATCCCACAGTCTAAGATGTGCAAGGCTCAACCCTATGTGCGGGGGGTGGGAAATGGACCTTTTGCATGGGTCACGGGCAATCAGCATTGGCTTAGACATGGATCTTAAGGTATTGCATGTCCATTAGCGTGATTGCAAGGCATAAATTAAGAGCAATTAAAGTAGATGTAATGGGATTTATGACATCTGTTGAGTACATGGAGGAATGTCGTTAGGAGGATTAAGTGCAGTTTATTCCAGTGGGCCCAATCAAAAGAAAACTTGCTATAGGTCGACAAAAACAGGAATAACTTTCCTTGAACAGCTTGCATGCCATCCATACACAGCCACTGTTGTCACAGATGCTTCAAACTGTCTGTCAAGATGGTAACAAGGGATGCTTTGGTGCCAAATGGTTAGAATATGGTGCGAAAATTCCAGGTTGAGTGGTTTGATTATAACTCCGGGTACTCGTACTACAAATAAACATGTGGCAATTTAACTAAAATTGTCCACTAAAATTCATAGAATCGCACCTCAGAGCCATTTTAACACAGCAAGAAGATTGCCTATTCATACATCTTTGAAGAATGCCTTTTCGATGTGATTACTCACATTTTGAGTAGCGGGAGATGTCCTAAAGTGGTTATAACATACTTGCACTGAATAGAGGCTTTTAGCAAAATGTCATGTAAGATGTAGACATCACTAAAAAGATCTGTGTTTATATAATTGACATGTAACTTGTTTTGTGAGAGGGCATGCACATGTGTGTTATCAGAGCGGTGTTTTGCATGCGTTTGCCTCCAAGCCTTCGGATCTTTTTTCCGCGCAAATGTCAACCTGTGTGCACCCGACTGTGGTGCTGCTTCCAGTTTCTAAGTCCAGTTGACTTGCTTGTGTGGAAACGACACAATGTTCAAAACATTAACAGTCATGTGCTAAGCTAGTCAAGTGGTATTACTTCTCTGTAATGGACTGTTTGTCCAGGAAGTAAGCTGGCTAGAAAGAAATGCACCAAGTATGCATGGTAGTGTGCCTCTGACTGATCACCAGGATCTGCAGTCCTTTCTGTCATATCCCTGCAGTCTCTTTCTCTGTACATTAATGAAGTTCATTCATAATATCCTGGGATAGGCGAGACTTTTTTTCCCACTTGTACTTGGGCTTTCTATAAACATTGTGAGTGAATCGTGGCTTCTCTAAAACACACCCTAAAAGTGTACATGTTGGATACATAACGGATCACAAAAGTCCCGAATCGACCGTGAGAGGAACTGTACCGAAATGTTTTTTTATTCCTCCAATAGCAGTTGAAACATTTCAGTAGAAAGTAACCGCGGCACTGGAGGGAAAGTCAGTAGGATCCATCCTCTGGGGACCACAACGTTTCTTGAGAATAAACATTTCCTTATTATGTTACAGGGGCAAGTTTAAAATGGTTAATTGTTTTTAAATGTTCAAACCCTAATGATGTAAGCTACAATCGGATGATAAAGAACTACCCTAATACAGTTTGATATACTTTCCATGACTTTTATTCTATGCATTTTTAGCCCCTTTTGATCATTAGGCAGGTGCAGCAAGCCAAGCCTTCCCCTGCAGCTTTACCAGCAAGGTGTATGTGTGCACACATGAGGCCAGTCACATACCCAGTGGTTTAGAAAATGACTCATTCTGACCTTAGTCTCAACTAACAGTGTGTAGGAGCTGCATGTCCTATAAACTGCACAATAGACCCAGCGGCTGGCAGGTAAACACGGATGCACTGGGAAAGGTCATCCTATACAGCTCCTAACAAGATTAAAAATGATTTATGAGACCTCTGTGATGCTTTTCCTCCTCCTACAGAGAATGCTTCCTTACTTTCCACGGAGGGGGAGGAAAAAATATATATTTTTAAACTTTTAAACACCAAAGTAGATGTGAAGCAGTGGCACGATTTCCTCGCAAGGCGATCTTGAGAAGGCTCTATAGTAGAGTGGTAGGGTATTCAAGTGTGGCAGTTATAATCTAGATGGAAGCAGCTACCTGTGCCTTCCTTCCCCCACTGCAATCGATTCACATCCACCCTTAGAGTTCAGATGAAGCACGCTTGTGCCTGTTGGACCATCTGTGCACATGAGCCAGTGAAAATATTATCCTTCTTCCTATCTGCGTGTGTCTATTTGTGTGTGTGCATGTGTGCATACACAGCATTTGCATCTGTATATATGAGTCCCGAGACTGCGGGCCATTTTATTATCTAAATGGGCCCAGGCAGCGCTGGGCTGGAACCAATCACACCAACCTGCTATGATAGGAATCCTGGGGGACAGCATCAACTAAATTCCTTCACTTTTCCATCTCAAATGTGCCTCTTCTTTACTTTATATGCACATCAGTCAACCAAATATGACCACTTAAGATAACAGCAGTCATGAAATTGTCAAACAGAGCAACACCACCTGCATCCGCATTGTAGTTGAATACAGAGTAATCACAAATAAATTTTTACTTTGCATCTGCATCCACACAACCCATGGCTGAATGTTTGTTATTACTTTATATTTCCAAAATTCACACAAAGAACACAACCTCTGATGCTATGACTGCTGTCACCACAAGCAATTCAAATCAAAATAATAGCCCAGAACAAATCAAGTACAATTGTGTCTTTTGGTCATCAAAAACTGCCGTTTTATTGTGAAGTTTAATCATACAGTCCGTGGTAATGAGGTATTAGCCGTTTGTTTGATTTTTTCTTTCTAAATGAAACATGAACGTTTACTTAAACATGATTTGTTCAGGTGCTATCTTTTTGTCACTTACACACACAATGAGAAACATACAGTACATGTATTATGTTTCACTTTGGTTAATTATGCGAGATAGGGCATTTGTGCTGCATTCATGCGGTGTCGGAACAATTGGAAAAATGTATTTGAATGCCCTCTCAAGTCGTAACAACAACTCTGCTATCAATGCGTTGTTTAAATACTCTGAGCAATAAAAGACAACACATCCTCTCTCTAGCGTCCATGTTGTTTCAGCAACTTAAAGCTCATAAACACAGCAAAGTCGGAAGAGCAACTTCCCAACTCAGGAAACGGCTCCCTCCGAGGAGCATTTGAATGCACCAATGGCCTTGGTGGAGGTCTGCACTCTCCGAATGCCATTCTAGTTCATGCCATGCATTCTTTTTCTTTGTCAAAACCTGGCATCTACATTACCTAAAATTTTATGAATCGACCGCAGACAGTTTTCAGACACATTATTATTAATTCTAAACGTGTATTCTCCAGCACCAACTGATGACTCAAGTCATTTATCAGATTCCACACAACTCCATATGGAGCCTCAAAGGGATTTATATAACTTCTTTTCACATGCAGTAGTACTCCCCTTGTGGACAGACTTGATTTGTGAAATTGGTGGAGTTCCCCTTTAAGTGATCACCAAAGTGATTACAATCCATCCCGAAGGGGACATGAACGTCTTTATGAAATGTAAGCGCAATCCACCCAGTTGTTGAGACATTTCACTTAAAATCAAAAATGTTCAGCCTCATTGTGGCATTACAAGGAAAAGTAAGGGGATCGCCAACGCCATTAGGATTCATCCTCTGGGAACCATGAGTGAACATTTCCCAATAGCTGTTGAGATATTTCAGTCTGAACAAAGTGGTGGACTGACCAACGGACCAACAGGCCGACATTGCCGACAACAGTGTGGCTGAAAAACATTCAATACTCATCATCCCTACTTCAAAGCCAGAAAATAAGTAATTACCCCACACAAAGTCTTTGTTTATTGCATTTATAATAAAAAAAGAAGGAAAAAAGAGTTCAATCATGAAATGGAGCAGCCTTATTACTCATTCCAATTTTAAAGTGGTTGGAAGGCATTAGAAGTATGAAAGCTGATTTCTAATCTCAATAAACACCTGCAAAGCTGCTACTTAGCTTCAAGGCAGTTCCACAATTATTCCGTATTAGTAGTGTTGTCGTGACCATGGCTTTGTCTCAGGATATGATAGGCCGGATCGGTGGAGCAAGTGATTCATGAATCGTGGTTTGTTTGCTTTACTTCCTTCGCATCGATTAAGGAGGGAAACTGCAGTTCTGCTGCTAAATGTTTCATACGGCATGAATTAAGAATGTGAGGATCCCGAAGGAAAGACAAAAGATGGCAGGCGGATAGTGAGAGGAAAAAGCTATTGGATCACGAGGGGGATTACTAACAGAAGTGTGTGTGTGTCTGTGTGTGTGTGTGTCTGTGTGTGTGTGTGTGTGTGTGTGTGTGGTGTGTGTGTGTGTGTGTGTGTGTGTGTGCGTGCGTGCATGCGTGCGTGCACCTTGTAGGTTAGTTTTCCTGGAAAGCCATAGGGCACAGATGCAGCAGCTTCGATTCTGAAAGGAGGACACTAGAGACACACAACCAAATCCTTGCACACATACAAACTAAGTCATGCACACACACGTAGTGGAAGTCCGCTCAAGCATATCAGTGAAGGTGATGATCTTAAAATCCATTCAACAATGTTTTGATGCTCCGAAATTCAAATCAATACCAAAACAAGCTTGCAATATCTCCTTAGGCTATTTTAGAGGGGGAGAAAGAGACAGAAGAAGAGAGCGACGGGAATACTACAAACATGGAAAACAAGTGACTGGATCAAACTTTAGTCTCAAATTCACACTTATCTAAAGAAATGTCTGTGATCATCAGAGACGTTTCCCTTTTATCCAATTCACTTACACTAACACAAAGTGATAAAAGACGCCACTCTTTCACCCATTTAGCACATAATGTTTGCAATCACACCATGACGTCTTCTGTTGTGAGCCTCTAACTCAACATTTTAAGCTTTTTGTACAAGTTACACAAAATGACACTTCATTTACTCAATGTTCTAACGGTAATTAAGGAATAACAGTTGTTAACTGCATTTGAATGCATAATCCTAGCCAAAGCAGTAAAAGCTCAGCCTGATTTAAAGCCAGTGGGTCTTAGCAGGTTGTGTCAGGTTCAGTCATCAGCCTCACACCTTGTTTATAGACGATTGAACTACCACTGGGCCAAGGAGAGAATATATACTTGATCTAAATGAGTGCTGAGAGAGAGGGCTTTCCAGGAAAGTGGGCTTTCTTTGAATTCAGTCAGGGAAATGAGTGTTGGCTGTAATGGGTTCATTAAGGAGTTTGCCAGCATCCTGCACACTGGCATGGCTGCTCAAATTGTCCTTCTTTCAGTGATTTCCAGAGAGTTGCTTTTCATTGGGAGGTGAGCACACTTGGTAAGTTTGAGGAGAAGACCAGGTGGCGTGAACAGGTCTGGGGAAGTGCATTTTTATCCCTGGCAAAGGCACCGATTTATGCATCAAAAAAAGTATAAAATAAAACATTTTACCTTCAAAAGGTATGCTACTAGTGATGATGTCCTATTCATGTTCTTACTGAACAAAAAACGTGTACTCATTTTAACTATCCAACTATATTTTAGAATAACAATAACACAAATATCTGCACTTATCATTCTCATCAACTTTAAAGTCATCAGAATCAGATGCTAGATGCTAAAAGTTTCCGCTCCCTCCAATAAAAAAAACTCATTGGATCTGCACAAAACAGAGATAACCTATTTTGGATTCAAAACAGCTCATTTTCCCTGAAGGTGACACGTTTGCGTGCCTGATTTAACCTACTCTGTCAGAGTATGAAATGCACCACAAAAGAGAGATAGTTGGTAGACGATTATAAATCAGGAGTTGATGGTTCAAATATGTCTTTTAAATAATCTGTGTGGATTTGTTGTTCCATTAACTTCTTAACCGTCAGTTACCACAAGCTTTTAGCAAGCTCGTTAGCTCTGACACTATGAAACTCTTCATTAGATGAAACGATGTACCAAGAACAAAATGACTAACCAGCACGCAACAGAGATAAAAGAATGAACCTCTGGGAGCTTTAGTGATACATTGTTTGTAATTTCCCTCAAGAATGACACATCTGAGCATTTTCTGATCTGCCCCCACTATCGGCCGTATGACATCATATGTCTGTGCCTTCTAAACTGTTAAAAAAAAATAAATGGAAAGTGAAAGAGCATGGTTTGGGTTAGAATAACTACTTTGTCATGGTGAGGGAAACACTGTTGTTATAGTTAAAAGAAACCAACGTGACGGTTGAACAGAAGTCCAATATTTTCTCATTTCTACAGCCGCTTGAGGTCTTTGTCTCTGAACATAAACATATTTCATATTTGGGCATTTGCTTGAAACAACTGATGCCGTTTTCTTTTTTCTCGAGATGACATTCTCTTGTAGATGTACAAAACACACAGTGGACTAATTGCCTAAACTTTGCCTTTCACAGTAGTTTGATTCGGTGCATCTTTGCAAAGGGCAAGCAGAAGAACATAGTGACATTTTAGGGAGCCTTGCAGTCTTTCGGTCATCTCTCTCCTGCTTCTCTCTAAGACTCCTTCTGTAAACCAATACTGATCCCAAGCCAGCAGAGTGGCTGACTGAGTGCCTGTCTGGTAGACAGGCCGACTGTGCCCAGTGGTGGATTAATGTGGTTACTATTGAATACCCGGGTTAGGAGTCGATATGTCCCTTCGTGGCATGAATGACTAAGGAGGTTGGATCAGTGTGCGAGTGTGTGTGTGGTTGTGTAACTCTCTACAAGAATGTGCATATGCAGTACTGTAGCGTGCGCATGTGCGTGTCTCTTGAATTTGTCATGACCTTTAAACTATGCTGGTCTGTCTAGTTTTGATGTGTGCGGTACATTGATTTCAATATAGGGTTCTTTCTAGTTTTCATATGAAATGTGTGCAGAGGTCCTGGCCTTCTTGTTAATTGTATCTGCAGGCCATGTCTCTGCTGATCACCTGCCTCCATTTGGACGATGGATGGCGGGCTGATTCCACGCTAGGTTTCTTCATTGCCCAATACAGCTCTATTAAATCTACTCTAATTTCATTTTCCTTGGTGATTTGGCCACATGTCTCCAGCAACACAGGTCTCAAATGAGCTCTAGATTTAATTGGATCAAGGAATATCAGCTTCTGAAGAGATCAGATTTATCTTTAGTTCCATAGCAGCAGGTGTGTGCTTTTGACTTGATTGCGGTAGGATGTGTGTTTCTCTGTGTTGCAAAAGCCAAAAAGAGATATTTGTGTTGTTCATCAGTTGCAAAAACGGAATATACAAAAAAAACAAATACTTACTGGAAAAGTGGAAGTCGAACTGGAAGTAAACCAACAGGAAGTGTTAACTTCGTTGCACTAGCTGATGCAACACTTCTTTATAAATCCATTAATTATTCTGTTTATTGTTCTTCTTTTCTACCGGAGACTTTTTTTTTTGTGCTGTACCAGCTCTTGTACTTGCACAATCATCTCAGAGTGACTTAATTAAGATTTCATGTGTTGTCTTATCAGGTGTTCTGTGAGAAGACGACACACTCTGTGGTTACATTTACATTTTAGCTTGTAGATTAAATCCGTCTGAAATCAAATGGGCTGTTTGAAAGTTTTAAAACCAAGAAGAAAAAAAGTCCTATCTGGCTTATTGAAGCAGAATAAAATATTACTAATGTTACGGCCCGGAGAGAATCCAAGGGATGAAGGGAGTAACAATAAAAAGTAGAAGGACATTTGGAGAGCACACCGGTAATGAGGAGGAGGGTGGTAGAGAGACGGGTCAGAACAGAAATAAACAGCGGTAACACTAGTTATTATGGCATTTCTTTTCATTTATTGTTCAAGAAAGTGTTCAATATTTCATTTGAGTCCTTTGTAACCAAGGCTCTCAAGACTGGCTTTCATTAATTTATCAAAATCTTTATTCAGTAATAAGTGATATTGAGGAGAAGCCCTCATTCGGGCTGGCGTAAATAATTGAGAGAGCATAAAATAAACATACATTTTTCTTTATAATAAATCAATTTAAAACAAAAAAGTTGTATTATTTATTCAAATCTCCATCTGTATGATTTGATATTGGATTTCTTGACGTGCACCATACACTGTGCAACTACTCGCACACACAGATGCACTAGACATACAGTACACACAGGAACACACCCCGACAGTGATCACTCGACAATTTTGGCAGAAATTTCCTCCTCCCACTCACCAGTTATCACCTCTGGTCTCTAAATCGGCACCTTGCGGTTGCTTCCTTCCAGTCTGCTGCCTCAGTGTCTCCATGGGTGGGTTTCTTTGACTAAGACCATGCAGCAGCATGTAGCCGCTGGTGATGGATTGTCCCATTACTCTGCGACTTCCCTGCTGTTTGCGTGTGGTCTACCACAGTGTGTTAGTGTGGATCGTGGAGTGTTTTTGTGTGTGTGTGTGGGCACTTTTGTGAGGTCCAAATGAAGAAAATCTTTCCAAGTGAAGACCTTTTTTTTCTTTTTTTTTTTTACAATCCTTTAAACGGTGAGTTTAGGATTAGATGCTGGATTTTGGATTCATATTAAAGCTACCTTTGTGTATTTTTGGCCACTCAGGAACAACGGAACAGACTGTTAACACAATGTTAGCACACTCACTAGATACAACGCAACGTTAGCATTCATTTGTAGTCATGTTTCTGGCCACATGCAAAAATGCTCAATGAATATTAACTTATTCTTTTAGAGCAAAAGGTTCCTTGCTCTTTAGCGGAATTTGATGGCCAACAGTCAGAACAATGTGCTGAGAAATGCTAAAATGCTCAGAGCTGAGGGGTGATGTGCTAGTTCACTTTCAAAGCACACCACGATCTGTAGGCTTTAATATTAGCTTCTATCTTTATACTTTTAACCTGTTTTTGCTGCTGAATCACTTTGATATCCTAGATATTTCCTCCAAAATCAAATTGAGCCTCCTGTCTACTTATCTCTAAAATCCATTTTTTTCCCCAAAAAAACAGAGATAATATTTCTTCATGGAGGACAGTTAGTGACAGTGCGGGATCCATGGTAGCTGACTGAGTAAAAGCATGTGGCGGGGCTTAGCGACGGGTCAATTCTCTGTGTCCTTTCACATTACACATAGCCATGTGATTCATTGTTGATAAATATTAATGAGTGCAGTGTTATGGTTTCATGTTATTTTAAGTTCAAGATGTTGGTTAAGGTCAAGGTTTGGATTAGGATGAGAGTTAACGATAGGCATGTAGTAGTGAGGATAAAAGTGTTGGGAGTATGAATGCAAAGTGAAGGGCTGCTCGAGTATACTTATACATATCGTCTGCGTTTGAACATGCATTCTATAAGTGTATGTGAATGCTTGAAAATATGTGTGTGTGTGTGCAGTGCAGAGCTGCTAACTCTATAGGATAACAGAAACATCTTTCACTTTAAAAGGGACATTTGTGGACATCGAGTCTTCGCTTGTGGTCCATTGAAATCAAAAGCACTTTTGCAGAATTCACATAGACATTGTCTCTGAACGTGCCTGCATTTTGCAGTACCAGAATACTGTGACTGCAGTAGCACCAATGAGAAGTCATTGCCACAATAAATGATGTGTTATTGCATTGCAAGGCATTTCCGAACATAAATGGATCTTCTGCTCAAATGTTTTTGCTGTGTTGCAGCTTCCAGTTTGTGTTTTCAAGTTTCAGGTCTGTTTTTGAAATCTGCGCACATCCCCTCTCTCTGATTTTTCACAATGACAGCCCACACTCACAGGACGTTCTCCGACACCCACCCGCCTCCACACCGCCTTGTACCCTGTCCTCCCACCAGCCAGTATTCTGCAACAATTCCCATCACATGTCATGTTAGTTTCGATCCCTTATTGAAAAGCTCTAACAGACATCCCTGAATGCCGTTTGAGTTTGACAACCTCCTGCTATTATCCAGCTTTTGCCGGCCCTGCGACGATGCATTATGAAGTGCCTTCCTGTGCACACTGGACACGAAACGCGTAGATTGTGCAAACCTGTGGGCCACCTCACGGACCTCTTTTTTCAAGCACCGTCAAGCACCAAGGCCCTGAGGCTTCCTATTCTCTTTGTTACCTACCTCAGCATTGGAAATCATATTGGGCTCTGACAACATGTTATAAATGTGAGATATATTACCTGATATGGAGCCTGATGTACTCTATTTCATTCACTCTCATCTTTTCCTTCATTCATCATCCTCTCAGCCTCCTGGCTCCTTTCCATTCAGATATGTCCCTGCTTCCTTTTATTATCTTATGAGCTTGAATCTAAGAGGCAACTCCCTTCTGATTAATTTCATCCAATTAAGTAAGCCTAGAGCTGCCACTCCTCTCACTTACCTATTTATCAATCCAATTAGCTGCACCTGTAGAACATCGCTCCTAGCTTCTCCTGGCACTAATGAAAACTTCCAGTTGTGTTTGGCTTCCTACCGCTGCCTTTTCCTCCTACCTGCGGCACATTGCTGTTGCTGTTAAGTGCTGTTTGCTGCTCTGTCGTCTTGTGTGAAGCGGCAGAGTAAATCTCCAGGGGAACCGCCTTCAGCCTTGATATAAACCTGCTGTTGGATCCTTTCGGATGCAACAAGTTATGTTGATTCTGCCTCAAGAAGGCATGTTAAAGAAATGCAAATGCTTGCACCACCCATCCTGCTGTTGTTGGTCTATATATAACCAGTTGCTGCTAATATTCATAATGTTCAGCCGGATTTGTATGATCATCCATCTTTTTCTGCCAATTTGGACATAAGAATCAGTGGATGGCAGAAAAACTAAGCCGCTACAAATCATAGTGGGGATCCTAACAATTACAACACTATCACTGATACGTGGAAGTAAGGTTGCAGACTGTTTCTTTAAAGATAAATGCAAAATCTTTTTTGTAATAACGCAAGCTAGACCCCCATGTTGTAAGAGGACAGATATCTTATAATCACTAAATACCTAAACAGTAAATTCTAATTTTACAAATACAAAAAAAATAGTTTTTCACAATTGTCACATATGTTTCCTTACACAAAAGGTGATTGGATTTCATATTCAAAGTTCCTACGAGGAACCTTTATTTGGTTGTGATTTTGGCTCTCCAGAGCACCAGACTCCCTTTAGAAAACCTCTCATTTTTTCAAGGGTCTGACATTCTGCCCCACTCAGTACTGGCTCTAGTTCACTGTTACCTCCCATCCCTCCAGCGGGCCCAGCAATATGGCCTTAATCTCCTGCAGCGCTGTGTTGGTGTTGGCTCCCAGCGGGGACTGGCGGAGCGGCGAGGTGAAGCTCTGCTCCTGGCCGGAGCTCCGACTGCAGGTCAAAGGCGGCAGCAAAGCCGGATCTGGGTCTGTCCGCAGCAGGCTGGTCGCTGCTGGGCTGAGAGTTGCAGAAGCATGTGCATGATTTTGTCTGATTTCGCCAGTATCTGGCCTGGTGGCACCGATGACGAGCGTTAGGAATTTCTATATAGCAAATTTTCTCACTGATGGTCTCATTTGCTTATGTAGGTCATATAGAAGCATCAGTATTGCATAGAAACTGTTCCATAACCAGTCAACAGTTTTTCTTAGTACCTTTTAAGTTTGAATTCAAAGAAAAAAAGTTACACGTGCCACAGCCTCCTCAGAGAGGAGGAGGAGTGGAAAATGAATGGGGAGCTGAAATTCTTTTTTCCTTCTTTTTTAGAGGAAGGGAAAGGTCTTAGTGGTAATAATTGTAAGGAAACAGTGACTTGCTAAGAGACGTTGGTGGGAGGTTAAGTAAAACCACCATTTGACTCGTATTAGGATTGAGACTGCGATTGGTGACTACAGTGAGAATTGTGGAGTAATGATTAGCAATATTTCTCTGCATGAGCTCTGCCCAGGAGAGTTATGGCATTGAAATATAGGCTTTTTTTAATTCCCACTGTGGGTTCCTGGCTCAGGAAAGGCTTTACAGAGTAAGCTCTTCAAGTATTTGGACAGTGACACACTTTCTTATTATTCTGGATGTAAATTGACAGCGTCGCTGCTGACTGCCAGCTTTAATTTCAGGGTAGTTTTCTGACACACTGGTTGAAAAGGAGAGCTACTGTCCTTATTTTCACGTCGCCTCTTATTACACTGTGCTTAAAAGAATTTCAACAGATTAGGGTTGCAATGAATTATCAGGTCTTCTTTTTTTACTTGTCAGAAAATCTTCATGGGCAATTACTTCTAGGAGAAGAGACCGAATTGGAGAGGCAGTGCTCGTAGAAAAAAGACAGAGGTATAAAGACAAAGAGGTAGCAGTGAAGGGCAGAAAAGACAGACAGACAGACAGGCAGGCAAAAAGAGAAACACCTGACAGCTCCAGCCCTTCACTCTACTTTGCCAGCGTGAAGCTTTACACCTTGGCAATGTGTGCCCCCAAAACAACTCCCTCCGTGGGCTGTCAGCCTCGAGACTGTCCCTCTTCACACTCAGGAGCTATCCGCAGTGTGACAGGCGTGCACAAAGCACAACTAACACACAGACAGACATACACAGCCACAGATCTAGTACAAAGGTACGCAGTCAGGTATATGTACACATCCCCTGATGGGTGCACACATAAGTAAAAATCCATGCAGACACACTCATAAGGCCAAGTGAGGTGGAAGGAAGAATCCTATCAACTGTCCACCTACAGATCGAGAAAATCTGGAGCCTCACCTGGGGACACAAACACACATGCAGGCTTGTCACTTTGACTGTGCTAACTTGCTGAAGCTTGCATCTGATGGTGAAATGTGGATGACAGTCTTCACCCCAAGTCCGCTGCATCAGTATATAAACAAAAAGTGAGGTAAAGTAAGTGACAGTGTTGCATTACAGGGAGCCAAGACAGAATGCTGTCTTTAACAATCAGTATTGCATCAACTACGAGAAAAAAATAAAAAACTTTTTTAAAATTTTTTATACTAATTGTCTAAATGACGTGAAACGTTGAAAATGTCTTTGACTGAAATGAATCTGATTTTATCTCTCTGCTTGATTAAGCCAACTCATTTTTGCCATTTAAAATGAAATAACGAACAATATCGATAACAATATGTTTCACAGTTCAGCCAAATTGTGTGACACTAGGGGTGTTATTAATGCAATTATCTCCTCTCATGCACAGGTTGTGATTCTGTGTATTCTCCGACTTTGGTCAAATTTCATACGAATCCTCAAATTATACAAATGAGAAGTCACTTTTGCAGGTACAAATTATGTATGCATGATTGATTGTCTGCTTCCCTGTACCCCATTCTGACATTTTGCAGCAAGAAAATAAAAGACGGAGAGATTAAGGTACTGCCAAATTAGAATAATGAGGTATTCAGGGATAAAAGGAAATAATTAAATTAAAGATGGGTAGCTAAGTATGACAGATCTAGACCTGAGTGAAACAGAGCAAGCGTCACATGCTCTCCAGTTAGTTACATGTTGGTAGCTGATGGTGTTAGACATAAGTGTATGTTTCTTTGTGAAGTTGAGCTGGATGAAGAAAATTGGTTGGTGGCTCAAGCAGCATGCTAGTTAGCTTAACATCTTGTTAGTTGGTTGTTATTGGCTAGCATGTTGTATTCTAATGAAAGTTTGTGTGCTGGACTATTTGTTACCTTTGGACATAGCCAGCTAGCTGCTCCCCCTGTGTTCAGTCTTTATGCTAAGCTTAGCTCTTAGCTATAAAATCTCTTCCTGTTTTCAGTTCTTCTTTGAGGGTAGATAACATGTAGGCTTCACGTGAGATTAATGGCAGAGTGGCCATGAGCAAAATTGAAGTGCACAACTTTCGGAGTCCAGTTCAGCTCGGTGACTCACCACATCACTCCATTTAACCAATTTTGCAGGAAGCAAACGGACTGTACTGGCATTGCAAACAGTAACATCAGACTGTTCCCACACAAATGTGCCCAACCTACCTCTCTCTGTCTCGAAAAACATTGAGCTATTATACACAGCATATCCTCCCATCGACACTCATAAGGGCCTTACAGTTATGACAGGATTGTGAATTGTGGACGGACACAACATGAATGTCAATATTCCCGGCATGACAAAACTTAACAGCGGCACCAACAAACTTCACAGCTCCTGTAAGATCATCTCTCAGGCTATGAAAACTCCTGATAGCGGTCATTAATCATTTCAGTAATTACGAGGCAGAAAATAAACAGTGGGGGTGTGCAGCTCCCTCACACTTGTTTTTTCTTTCTTTCTGCCATTCACTTAATCTCTTGTCATTCCTTTGAATATCACATGCACAGGTTTTGCCTTTGTCTGTTCTTCCTGCTTCGTTCTTGCTTCAACTACAATCCCCACTCCTTTCTTGCTCTTTCGCTATCACTCGCTTATTCCCTCCATCTCCCATTCTCTCTGTCTTGCCAGTGCATTGTGTCTGTGTTTGGGAGACAGAGAAGACATTGGCAGGTCATTTGGGAGAAAACAGCGCTTCTGTTCTATTGACTGATATGCCAACAGAGGTACTCACCACCTTCTCTAATTACTTCCCACCCAGATGTAGAGACTTTGTTGCATACTTGTGTGTGAGTGTTTGTGTGCATCTCTGCCGCATTGTTTGCAGTTGGGCATTTTTCATCGGAATGGGACTTTGTCTCCAGAGCTCGCTGGCTAGCTTTGAGCCTGGGCAGTATAAACCCATTTGGGGGTATTATGGACTGAGCAAGAAAGGTACTGTGAATGGTGGAGTAGATTATGGAGCGATTCCCTTGAGCTCTCCTCCGCCTCTTCACATTACACAGCTAATACACACACGGGCTCTGTGGCATTGCTTGTCCCCTGGATCAAACCAGATTTTTATTCAGTCAGCTGGGAGCCGGCCAATTCACGGTGCACTCAACAGTATGGCTCGGCAGACTGTTTTGCCATGCATTTACATTTGTTAGGCTGTAAACACATTTTGGTACAATATAAGAACAGGTCAGGGCTTGTCAAGGTTACACTCCAATAGGAATCACAAGAAAAAGATCACACCTTTTGTAATCGTTGCCACATGTACACATATAAACAAGAAATCCCCACCAATCTAACATTTCCTTCTGCAGGCTTTTATCTCCTGAGTTTACTGTATATTGCCATTCTAGCCAACTGAGATTGTTAGACACATATCCCATATCCCCGGATCTCTTTCGGGGTTATTTTGTATTTAGCCTTCTAGTGGCTGGTCTCGCATGGCTGGGCAAGCCTCTTGCTCAACGCTGCGCCGAGAATCCATAAAGCCACCCTGAGGATTCAGGCCCGTCAATTTGTGTTTGTTTTAGTTTTTTTTCTTCAAGAATACAGATTCCTGCCCTTCATGCTTCTCCTTTATTGCTCAGTCATAGGGTTGAGATGAAAAGAAAGAGACAGAAAGTAGAATGTTTAGAAGACTGGGCCAAGCCAGGGAGAGATCTGCAGTTTGGAAGAGAAGCCGGGGTAGAGTTTGGCCAAAAGAGAGGTTCTGGGGTTCAACAGAAAATATGAAAGGCTGCAATGTGGAGGCCACGCCTGGGGAGCGAGTAGATACTGAAGTGAGGGTATTAAAATGCTGGAGGGGAAAGCTGGGAGATACAGAATGGAAACGGTCTGAGTTGAGATAGAATCAGGGCATTTGGGTTGGAAAAACTGTAAGGAAAGGGAGTGAAGGAATGGTTAAGCACAGTGGTTAGGAAAGTTTTAAAAAGTTGTCTCAGATTGGAGAAGAAGGCATGGGAAAGGCTAGAGCAGGGTTAGGACTGGAGGAGAGATTAGACTGCTGCCTGCCTGTCTGGAAGTGATCTAATGTACAACAAGGTGGCTGTTCTTGATCGAATATGGATGATGAGATAGCAGACTGCCAAACAGCCCAAAGCATGATGGAACCATGGACTCTTCCTCTCCTCCACATGTAAATATTCTATTGTATTTGTTTATGATGTAATTCAAAAAGTTTTTAACCCATTTAGAAATCAATCATGTTTTCAATAAGGGATTGGTCTTCACTGAGACACAGTCTTATTACGGCAAAACAATGCCCGTCAGTTAAGCTTCTTTAAGGAGACACAGTTTCCCTTCTATAAATGGCCCTTTTACAGGCTTTAGACCGAGCGTAGAAGATTTAAACCAATGGGAAATTTACACACAATGGCTTTGATTAAAGCCTTGCTTCATGCTCACCTCCTATTCCCAGACTTCCATTTCCAAGCATCTCATAGCAATGCTTCCAAAAAGCCCATATGGGAACATTTCATATTCCCAGAGAAATATATTCATTACCATGCAAATTAGTTTGGGAGTCGTTGACTTAAAGCATTCGCCATACTTCATTTTAGAGTCTGTAAATGCAATTAATGGGACGTCGTTCACAAGAAAGAGAATTGCCTGCAGATAATTGTCATTGTCGGGATCCTATTAAAAAGTTTCTCCCCCAAGTAAAACATAGCATTGAGAGGAAATGGTAGCCATCACGTAACTGCGACATAGGCCCCATAATGGCATAATAAAACCTCTTTCATCTGCCATGAATGAAGCGATACTCACAACAAAGCAACACAAAATGATTTCCGACATGATTTCTGAGAGCACCCCATTCAATTACCATTCTTGAACAATCTATGCAAATAGGCTACCTGCAGTGCCCGGCTGCGACGGATGCCGTGTGAAATTCGACTTTTGTGGCGATTGGGGAAGAGACATAAAGAGACGTATGCAATAGGAGGAGTGAAGTAATCCAAAGCGAAGGATCCAAAACGCTGTACAGCACATAGAAGTGAGGATCATTGATTTTACTTTGAACAATGTAAGCCTACAGCGTGTTGAAAGGAAACCAGTCTATCACTATGGTGATAATCCATGATCAGGCATGATAGGGGTCAGATGCAGGTGACAGACAAACAGCCCTGAGCAAATACAGGCCGAGTCATTGGATGCATGTCGTGTGTGTTCAAGCTCAGCAAATCTTCGCCATCAAGGGCAAACGACACATGAGCTGTGAGCATTTTTTTTTTTAAATGATAAACTATTGATTGGAAAGTTGACTCCATTGATTTATTCAGGCCCTAACCTGCAATTATCAATATTTTTTTTAACATTCATACTGGATCAAATTGCTCGTACTGTAGTGACAAACCCAGGGAGAACTCTTTCACCTCATTATTTTGGTTTTTACTGTACATTTTTTTCAGGTTCTCTCTCAGCAACACTGTTTCCAGCAGCAACAAGCCGCCTTTTTCATCACGCAGCCTCTGACAATGACACTTTTGAGATATTTCTTCTGAAGAGTTAGTAAAGAGCAAAACAGAGCTAATAACAGTAAGGTGTAGCCAGTAACACGACTCCAAGTGAATGCTAATACCTCTCCCCATCTGCTGGAGGCAATTTTAAAGGTGTAGTTCAACATTTTGGAATATATTTGCTTTCTTGCCAAGAGTTGGATGTAAGGATCAATACGATTCTAATGTATATCTGTGAAATATGGAGCTAGAGCCAGGAGCCTTAGCTCAGCATAAAGACCAACAACTGGGAAGCTATCCTGGTGAAAACTAAATCTGCCTACACTTCTGATTGTGTACAGATAACACAAATGAAATAAAACATGTTAATAGCAAGCTTTAGAGGTGCAGCTGCTGGATTTTGATACATTTTGCACTAAGCTAAGGAACACTACAACCACAGGGGAAATATTGCCTTTGATTGTTTCTAATTGATTTACGTAGTATGTGGCAAAAATTGGAATTATGTATCCGATTTTTCTTTTTTCAATTGTTCCATTATTCCCCTTCTCTATTAAAATTTGTCTTCTGGCTTTGGGCATTGGGCCAAGCCAAGAGGCAACACAAGCAAATGCACCTGTTATCCATTTGTAAATGCCAGCAGAGAGATTGGTGCAGGGAACAGGTGGGTCACTCTGTTCCTACCATGGTGTTTACCTGGGATCAACATTCACCCCTGCTGCTGGAAGGTATATTATCCTTTAGCTACGTTTCCATGAGTCAAATGGCTGCGCTGAAATGGTAATTTGCCGCAAGAGGAGAACACAGGCACGAGGGGTTCACCAGCTTCTGCACTCAGGTCAATTGGACAATGGAGCGATGGAGGGTCAAGACATTTATCTCATGCGTGTAATCATCGGTCAGCATCATCATTTGCAATGTTAAAAAAAATATATATATATATCTACACGTGGGAGATGATGCATGCACGCCATCACTCGTGCACATGCATTTATCGTATGTGCCCATTCCCTGTGGGATCTCAGGTAATCAGAGGTGTCAGCAGGAGCTGCTGGAATGGAATGTATTTTGATTGTAGTCGGACATCTCCATTAGTCGAGGGGACAATTACACTGTGTCATTATACCATATCAAAGCTGTATGATCCGTCAGTACTCGTTGGATTATTGCCAGCTGTCAGAAAATGTTAACACTTGATTGAAGAGTGGACAAATTGTGTTTAAATTACATTTTATTTTTCATGGATTGAATCAGTATATTGAGTACTTGATTGGAAAGTTAAATTATGGCATTTGCCTCATGAACTATCTGCATGCATCACGGTAATAAATTGCACACAAATAGGACATTTTTCATACATACAGTATACAGTGGTGATTCAGGAGGGACGGCTGGTGTGAAATACGGGCTTAAATTGAGAATATTCATCAATGATTTAATGTTTTCTCATCTCGCATGTCAGCACAGAGATAGATGGGCAATCAAAAATATTTTTTTTTAGCCAAAATCAGTAGGATGTGGACATCCACAATGGCATGAGTCACTTCAGAAATGAATGATGAGTTGGACATCAGTGGTACATATTAACTTCTCCATTGCACTCTTATTGGCTTACAAGTTAAAAGTAATGTGGCACAATAACTTCAGGCACTTAAAAGTAGTTATTTGATCTTGTGAAGTAAATCATCCCCATTTAAAAACAAAAAAAAACATGCATATCCAAATTTGGGGATGTTGAACTTTTCCGAGATTTTAAGTGTTCATATATGTTACATAAACCACTACAACACTACTAAAGAACTACAACACTACTGCCATCTTGGAATAATGCCTGAACACTTCCAAGTTGAACTAACGGGCCGTATTTCCCATTACGTGAATGCAGCTTAAACATTGGCATTGTCGTTGTGAGCATATTACCATGCTGATGTTAGCATTTTGCTCAAAGAACTGCTGTGCCTAATTACAGCCTTATATGGCTGCTACGGTGGCTTTACGCTCTTAGTGTAGTTGAAAGAAAATTGTTATTGTTATGGAAGGCAATGCTGGGTATTGTCTTACTTTCCGTGTTAATAATGTACTTGTTAATTTCACTTTTTCCATTTGAATAAACGGTGTCAGCCAGTTGACAAAGAAGCCGAGCACATACCGCTTTTATGGCACAAGGATATCGTTTTCAGTGCAAGCCAAAATTAGACGATATCGTCATTGCTGAGGGCCAAAATGGAAAATGTTACTATTATGCTGACATGTTATCGGCACAGCAATTAACTTGCTGACTCTATGACGCTGTTCAGCTCCAGCATTAAGTCTCTTCCTTCCTCCCTCTCCAAGGCCAGCAACTGTCTCTCAGATATACAGAAAGCTGAAAAGGCTTCCCGGTTTTCCTCTCTGTCTCTCTCTATCCATGACAGCAAAAGAGAGCCTGCTGTGGTACAAATAAGAACACCCTGTTCACTTAAATAACTGAGTGGCCAGCTAAGTTCAAAGCCCTCCTCGGTGGCCCAATAAAGAGGAAGTATCTTGTGTCTGGAAGGATCAAAGGGAAGGCGCACAGAGAAAGGTCAGGTTTCAGACGCTCCAACACTGAGAAGCTCAGTGCTGCACACGCCCCCCCAACAAGTTTTCTAGTACAGAGACCATGGCTGCTGCTAGGTTCACGCAAGGTTATTTTACATTGTGGCTCCAAACTGCCTCTACGTCCTCTCATCAGTCTAAAAACGAACTGGTGTCTCAGTAGAGAAAAGCCTCCTGTCCTACCTATTTAAGACCCTTATGGATTCATCTTGTTTGAACGTGCGACCTTCTAGAGACTGGACACCCTGACTGCTAAGTCACCCTGCTGCTCATAGTCATACATCATTTTAATTAAGACGTATATGAGGAAATATGTTCTCTAAAGTAACGTCTCGAAAATCCTGTGATGAAGAATTGTCAGTTACTGGGACACAGCTTGTTAGGCTCACAGTGACCCCCCCCCCCATATTTACTACTGAGACTCCCTACGCAAAATGTTCTAAGAGAGCTGCTCCATATCAAGTCATTTATTACATGAATACTGCGGCTTGGCTATACTTGCTTGTAGTTGCTCACTAGGCAGAAATAAGTCTTGTATCTGCAAAATCAGTCTGTTTCCTGCTTTGGTGATGTAGTGTAACACTATACAACTGCGTAAAGTTCTTCCTGCTCCTCCCCTTTGCCTCATTAAGGTTTCACTGACATGTGAAATCCTTGCAAAATCAATAAAACTTGTTGATTGCTGCCAATAATCAGTTATAGAGCTGCGGCAGGAGGCTTATCAATGGGAGAGGCATGAAAACTAAGCCTGAAGTATAGCTTTAAGATATGGATATGGAACACCAAGGTGGCCAGTATGGAATAAATAGAATAGAATTATAAAACAATATATATATATATATATATATATATATACATACATATATATATATAATAAAAATAATTCATTATAAGTAATCATATGAAAAAAAAAGTATAATATATATGAATGAACTAAAAAGTTATATATAACAAAATGCAATTTGTAGGCAGTAAGACAATTGTGTAATGGTGCAGAGTACCTAATTTCTAAGAGGCTTGGTTGAAGATTCACCACTCAAATTCACACTTCATGTCATGAACTGCGACTGCCTCTGTCTGCAGTACCGTGTTCATTTCAAACATAATATGAAAGTTATGGACAGAGCAAACAACATGCTGATTATTTAGCTATTCTGAGATCAAAAGGTTTGTCCTGAGGGTGGTTCTAAAGGAAAGGTCTGGAGGTCACCAACATTATTAGGTGAATATCAACAGTACGCTACTCTGTCACCAAACAGTTTGACAGTCTACCTGACAACACTGTTTCCACTTGAAGACCACAGAATAATGCATAAATACATTGCTTGTTGCACTTATAAGTGACAGGACAAGGTGGAGCTAAGTACAACCAAAAATGTTTAGGTGACCAAAATGTTAAAATTAACTTTCATGAATGAAAAAAAATGTGTATGACAAAAAGAAATCCAAGTTTAGGGCACGTTCGCATTGGCTTTCCAGACCCGGAGTTTATATCTCAGCTGTTTTAATTTGTGTAAAACAATATTCTGACGTTTTACTGATGGGTTATGTGCCATTCATAAGCCAGACAGCCAGTGGAGAACCCAGGAAGTTACTATTATTTATTTAATATTAAATCTTCAGGGCTCCATGTTAAGAGGGACTTAATGACAAAGGCCGGATTGCCTTTTAAATGTTTTTATTGTTGGTGTATATAAGTTCAACAGGATGCCTGGTCCTGGTCTAATTGATCCCTTTTTACTTTCTGAAATTCCATTAAATTCCTCTTACACTCGTCTGGATTCCAAGGATGTTCTGTCTATGCATACATCTTCAGTTAAATATTTGCATTCCACATCACTGGAAATACAGTATAACTATGGAGTAAAGCCGAGTCTCTGTCTGTCTGAGTGAGTTGAGGATCATTATCTGACTGTAATCATTAGGGATTTCTAAAATATGGATGCAGTTTGATCCCCCCCCCTCTCGCTCTCTCTTCTTTATGAAATACCATCTGTTGCTTTAATTTGATGTGAGTACACATTTTTTTAAATGGTACTTCATTCAAGTTTTAATATTGCTTTTGGAAACCAAATCTTTTCAAAAGCATCATTAAGCATCAAGTAAAAAAAGAATAGCAGAGCTCCTTTATTGCTCGCCTACAGGTATCATCCACTGCTTCCTCTATAATCGAGTCTTTTTCTAGTCTCAGCCACAGAAGTCCTGCGCTTGCTGCCAACATGGGGGATCATATCTCTACCAAAGGAAAATGTTGATTTCAATTTTTAATTTTTCTTCTTTCTTTCTTTTTTTTTTTTTATCGCTGTTGCACTTGGCAGCAGCGTGTGGATGTATCACTAGA
Organism: Bovichtus variegatus; assembly: GCA_943593645.1. NCBI lineage: Eukaryota > Metazoa > Chordata > Actinopteri > Perciformes > Bovichtidae > Bovichtus > Bovichtus variegatus. Next base: position 1,400,768 of record CALSCE010009689.1, read on the forward strand.
AATCCTCATCTACATTTTTAAAACATCATTTAAACTGCACAGATATTTTACAAATCCATCTAAAATCCAATGGAAACCAGACCTTAGCACTAAGCACAAATGAACACTGGGAGTCAAGAGAACCGGTGCCACAATGTCGATTCATGTTGAAAGGGAATAAGATAATATTTTACTATGGTTCACAGCCAAAACAGAGTCAGCCAGTATCTTTTTGTTCAACTTTGAAGCCTCTGAAGAGGGGGTAACATCCTCCAAAATAGCAAAATCCGAGTCAGTGTTTTCATGCCGTGTGCACTTCATTCTGTTTGTAGTTTGAGAAACGTTACGTAAAAATGAAAGAGGGGGATAACATATGTAGGCCACAGCTTGTGCATTATATCGGAGCTGAAAGCAAATGCTTTTGTTCGTGTGAATGTGTGAGAGAAAAACAGAAAGGCAAGGGAAACCAGTGTGTATCTGCTTAATTGCATAATTTGCATTGAAAGAATGTCTGTAGGTTTATGTGCTGGTGTATTTGTGTGGGTGCCAAGGAGGCTTTGGCCTCGCTGTACAGTTACTGCCACAGTCACTGACACGACACCATGTAGGAGGCACCATGCCAGTGCTTTCCCACCAGGGCTGTAATTGACTGTCTACATTTGAGTCCATTGCTTTTAAAGATCGGCGCCGCAGCCAGGAAATGGAGAGAAGACACGAAGAGGCATGGCAAAGGGGGAGGGGGACGGATGATGTTGGGGGAATAAATGTTCACTTTTCACATTGTTACTAACATAAGTTGCTGAATAGAGCGATCACATACAGGTGTAGGGGTTTATAAGGACTGATGGGGGCACATGCAGCAATTAACTATTTTACTACACCAAGTGTGGTTCACAGTCTGGTTTACAAGTGATCCAGTCTAATGCACATTACTGCAGCAAGGCTAAGCAGGGATAACTTGGAGTCTCTATAAAGGAACTTATTTGAAATGATTGCCCAGCTGACAGAGTATCGCGATGAGCTCAAAAGTAGAGGCAAGATTTTTGGCTTGAATATAGAGTTGTTCATGCCCATGTTCCCTGAGGACCACATGTGCAGGCACAGGCTTTAGGTTTAGCATACACAGCAGGCGGTGTTGAGGTGAATGCACAGAGGCCTTCAGATCCTGCCTGCCAGCAGACACAGCCTGCTCCAGTTTGACAGGAGCAGCCAGAGTGTACAGCTCTCAGTGGCGCTGTCTGTGGTGCTGAGGTCCAGGAGCGGGCTGTTACTAAGGCTCTGCTGTGCTGTCACTGGCGCTTTCCGCGGTGCTGAAAGTCCCTTGCTCCACTGCACTGTCCAACGGGCTGTTAGTCACTGGCGCTGTCTCTGGTACCAACTCTTCATTGTGCTGTCTATAGAGCTGTCTAAAACTATGGCACAGATGATGGCGCTTTTCATGGGTTTGAAGCTGTGGAGGTAGAAGTATTCAGATCCGTAACTGAAGTACGATCAGCATTAGTCATGTAAAATATACTCCATTACAAGTTAAAATCCTGCACTTAAAAATACATCTAACTTAAAGGGGACATATTATGGAATACTCACTTTTTCAGTGCTTGTGCAAATACACTACCACGTCCAGCCCAGTCAATTTTGTGCGCTGCCTAGATCAGAAAACATTGGGATTCAACAAGCCTTTCAGGCTTTTTCTGGAGGGGGGCTTCAAGAGACAGGAGCTAAAGCAGAGCGTTTCAGACACAGGTAGTACAGGTATATTCAGACAACCCGTATGAGAAAAATAAAGTGTTTTTTGAACATTAAAGCATGTGAACATGTTCTAGTTGAAACCCAAAATACAAGTATGAACCTGAAAATGAGCATTATATGTCCTCGTTAAACCTGCAATAACTATTTCTTTCCTTTTTTGGCCACGTTGGGGCTGCAGAAAAAAGCTGTGAACTCATTCTCATTGTCAATACTCAATACTCATTGAGCTTTGATCACCTTTTATGTTAATATGGCAAACATGTTAACAGTTGCTTATTTTAAACATCCTTCAACATTGTACATTTTTTGGAGTCTTATTTCTGGCCTACTTGGTGAATGTAAGTTCAATATTGACTGTTTTTTAGCTCTGTTTTTGGCCTCCACCAACTCCAGAGGGGAATATCTGACTCTATAAATGCTTCACTTTGTCGACCAACTAGTGTCTGGCTGCTGTTTGCTGCTGAACGGTCAGTTTTTAGAGCTTTTTCACAGAATACAGCTGCCGCTCGCTCTACGGCTCCGCCGAGGGAGCTGCAGATTCAGGTGATAATTCTCAGTGGGTTCATCACTACGAGCGACCTCTTTCGCATTGTTTCCATATTGTCACTTAATACATTTTTATTCTGAAAATAGCGATTGTAGCCACTTTAAGTAAAAGTACAGAAATACCATGTTCACTAAGTATTCAGTGTATGAAAAAGTTAAATGATCCTTATGTAGAAATATTTTCTTTTACTGTGGGTGGTATATTATTATATGTTATATAATAGCTGTAGCTATAATTCTAATGCTGTTTGGTTTGTTTAATCTATGACGCATCATATTTTATAAGATAAGATATATAAGATATATTTTAAGATCATACATCATACAGCACGTTTTTTTTCTTAATCTACAAAAACATTAAACAAAGATATTAGATAAATGTAAAGAAATTAATATTTCCATCTGAAATGTAGTGGAGAATAAATATAGTAGCATTAAAAAAAAAAAGAAAAAAGTACCTCAGTCCATTTTTTTTCTTCACTTTTTACAGAGTAGTTTTAATATTCCAGCAATAAAAAGAGAATGTTTTGTAATAAATACGTGACCAACATGACTAGAGTTAATTTAAAATCAAAGTTCGTGCTGGTCATGGTGGTTTTAAATATTCATTGGCACATTTACAGTATGTCTAACAATTTCCTTACTTCGAAAATGAGCACTGCGTGTAACATGAGCCTTTAATAACATAAAAGAGAAAAAATAAGTACATTGGTGTTTCTATATTTGCTGCAGAATAAATAAAATAACTATTTACAAAGATGATATGCACGTGTGAATTACGTGTCTCGTATTGAAGAGAGGGTCTACATACTGTATGTAGTGTGCAAAATATCACTGTCAGTATAGATTCAAAAATCAAACGCACATACTCCAAATATATCAAATAAATAAATAACATATTAAGTCGTGATTCACGCTGCTTTTCATCATGTAAAACGATTCCTCCCGTGCACAGCATCGCGCTTATATCACTACACCGCGACCTCAAGTGGCAAATTGCTGACGTAATATCGATTATCTAAACGTTTCACTTTGGAAAAAAAAAAATCTCTTGGAGTAGCACAGTGCGCACTTTTCCTCCCGCTCCTTTCTCCCACACTCTCTTTCTCTACCCATCCATTCTCCATCCTCCTGCAAGCATGCTGTGATCCTCAGCTACTTCTACCCCAACCGAGAGCTTGAAGGACTTTCTCCCCCTCCATCCCCCTTTTTACCACCAACCCTCCTTCATTCATCCAGACGTTTACGCAGCGGATTTTTATAGGACCGCGTTTATTTTTCAACCCGGTTTTTGGGCTATGCTGCCGGGGCTGGTGAGGCTGGAGAGACTCGAGGAAACCTACCACAGGTGAAAGGAGGCTTTTACGACGCTGCGGTATAGATGATTGAACACTTTGAGCGTCAACTCAACGCAATCTTCAGCCTCCTTTTACTGAAATAAAGGACGGAAATTAAGGTTAACTTTGGGACAACTAAAGGGACGTTTACCAACTTGTGCTTCTGGACGAATAGAAAAAGAAACACTGCGTTTATTTCCGATTCCTAAGGAAGATGTGACCTTTTCTTTTGCGCACCGGCAATCCGACTACTTTAGGAGCAAATCACTGCTTTTCTATCAGTTGCTCCGTCCTGACATGTCTTTTTGTGGGATTACACGCGGAGATATGAGCATTGTGAGAGGCCGAGCTGGATTGTGAGATTACCACATTTTGCTTTTTATTCGTCTCTTCGAAGAGGAAGTGCTCCGTTTGTTCAATGGCTTCAGTGTCGAGGTTGGCAAGGCGCAAAGATGCCAGTCGCTGGCCGAGAATGTCGTCAACTTTCTGGGCTGTGGTGCTTCTGACAGCGCTGCTGGTTCTCTACTGCGGTAAGTCCCGGCGCTCAATTTTTGACCACACATCAAATCAGCATTTGGGCAAAATGCGCTGGTGCGCAGCGGGGGACCGTATGAGGGGGGGGGGGGGGGGGGGGGCAACAACATTTTGAGACTGGCATTAGCAATCGTATTGATCTCACTAGTGTCATTGTGTTTTTTTCCCTTCCAAACAATTATTGGAAAACACGCACTCGAAGGTGCGCTCACACATTTATTCTCTCTCTGTCTCTCGAACACATACGCACACACACACGCACAGCTCGGTCCTGAGGGCTGTGTTACTGTCAGACTCACTTACTGAGGTGAGACAGTCATGCATCTGTCATATTGTCTCTGGACTAAACACTGGTTGCAGGAGATAAATAATTCACATGAGACATGCAGTATAAAAACAGACTTCTTTTTTATTATCTAAGAATAAGCCCCTTTTAGTGGGACAGATAGTAAGTGTTACTCCAGGCAGTAATTCAACTATTGCCTGGGGATAACCAATATATTCACACACACACACACACACACACACACACAATCCCCCTCTCTCTCTCTCTCTCTCTCTCTCTCTCTCAGGCTACTTCTCTGGATGTCTTTTCATTTCTTGTTCCCTGGCACCCTCACACCTTCTCTCCCTCTCGCTTCCCTTCTCTGACTCACTTTTGAGGAGATATCCAGCTGGCACACTGTGCTCCAGTCTGCTATGTGTGAAAAAAATGGAGGCTATGTGCAATAGCCATGAAAAGCCCATTAAAAAAAAAAAAAAAAAAAGAAAAAAAACCCTGAGCTATATCATTAGCCGCCGAGCTAATGATTAATATAATCGTCTTGTCTTCAAGCACATTAGCTATGCTGGTGTTGTAGAAATGAACCGATTAATTACGGGAGTTTTCCTTACAGCCTCCGCAAATAACCCCAGCTCTTCACGTATTTCTTCGTCTGTAATGGACAGAAGATTAAGTTTGCTTTGTAATCATACACGCGGCAGGTTAATCAATGTGGGGAGGGGGGTTAAGTTTATAGGAGTGAAAGCTTCTGGATAGGGGGGTCTTTTCTCTTCTCTTATGGTGCCTTCGGCCATGTTGATTGATCTTCTGCTCGTGTCCAATCAATGGGGCTTGGATGTTTGTTTCAGTCAGCAGTCTTTGAGTCCCCCCCACCAAGGACCTCAACCTCCTGCCCGGCAACACCTCACCCCTTCTGGGAGTTAATAGTCTGAGAAATAGTGATTCTTTGATTTCTTGTTTTTTTCTCTTTTATAAAGTCTTCACCACATACTGCTCGGATTTGTTTGCTGCCTTTAGTTTGAAATGCCATTTGTGCGACGCCGAGGCTCGAATCACTCTGTGAGGTATTACATGTGCCGAGAAACGGTCCGGTCCAATAACGTTTCTTCTTTTGTGACTAACGCTGTGTGTGTATTAAACTAAAGCCAGCGAACCTTCTTGGTTCCTCATCTTGGCTCCTCTGATATTTTTCCCCCTTTTTTTTTTTCTTTTGATTTTTCTTTTGTCTCAGCTTTTGGTCTTTCTGGTAGATAAATCAAATCCTCTGAACTCGCAGCTCAGACGACTTCACTGCGTTATCTTTCAGCTTTGTCTTTCTTTTCATCCATTCCCATTTTATTTAACCTTCCCTTTTTTATATTTATCTCACCCTCTCCTCTTTGTTCTTGTGTCCTTCCATGTCCCAGTAGGCTGTCCAGTCCAGTTCCCCTGTGTTATGTTACATATTTCCCTATTACACTCAAATTCTAGTGTTTTTAAAAAGAAAATGTTTCTTATATCTTTATCTCCATTGCATGCTCAGGTTTTCTCATATTTTCTCTTTGCTGCAATTGTTCCCCCGCCCCCCCATTTCTTTGCCGTCCTATCATTTTTGGGTTTCTTTTCTGGTGAAGAGCAGAGCTGACCACTGGACATTACTGTGTGTAATTCTGACTGAGGTCTCTGCTCTCTCAGCAGTTTTGTTTTTGTCGGCCCTCTCGTCATCTCTTGTCCTCTCTTCTGTTCCACTGCTGACCTCTTCTCCTATCTTCTCCTTTAGACTGGCTCATACATATCTATTGACAATTTGATGACTTTCTTTGGACTTGTTGAAAAAAGGATTTAATTTGGTTGAACATTTTTAATCTTTATCCCATATTAGAAATTGGCCCAGACAGTTACATTTTCATGTTACATGTCTCTACATTTTAGAGCTGCAACTGACTATTTTATATTTTAGTCATTATTTATTCATCCACACATTATATTCTTGATAAATCATTTGGTTTGTAAAGCATTAGAAAACATTGAAAACTGCCTGTGAATGCCAGTGAAAAATCTTCTAGAGCTCATCGAATGTCTTGGTTTTGACAGTTTAAACCCCCAAGATGTTCAATACCATAATTGACAAGGACAAGGAAAGGCAGCCAATTCTCCCTTTAAGAAGCTAGAACTGTCAAATGTGTCATTTTTGTTTGAAAAAAAACAGTTGCTGATTAATTTCCTGTCAAAAGACTTATTGATTAATCGGACCAGTTCTAGTTCTACCATTTTACTGTGTTTCTTTATACAATATTATTGCATTCACAATATTTTAACAGTTTTTAGTGTTTTCATAAATACTCTTGGCCATAAATACACGTTTTGTTCAATTCTAACAATAGTTTGTATGGAGGAAACCCATGTATTCTAAACTGACTATTGAGTTGGCTATAAAAGTGGTTATTTCCATATGCACATATACAGTATTTATGCATACATATGGGTTGGTAAATGGTGCAGAATATGTACACGGTCTGTACCATACCTGTAGGTGCTTTTATGCAAATCTGAACAACTTACATAAATTCTGACCCATGTGGTCATTATTTTGTTTTAGTGGATCGTGAGAGAGAAAATACTGTACGTATTTTAGACATTACATGCATGGTGTGTACTGTATAGCTGTTGTTTTTACCAAGGGCAATTTTGCTTTGCAGTGCTGCTGTGTTGTGCAGCCAAAGGGGGAGGGGGGGGGGGGGGGGGGGTTGAGGGGAGCTCTGTGATTATGGCTATGACTCATATGGTGCCTGTCACCTAGAATCAACATCCAACTTCACACGATCTGCCGTCCTCACTCAGGCCCTTCTCAGAGGGAGAGATTTAAGAGGCGAGAGAGAGATGTGGTGGAGGAAGGGGGGGAGGGTTACAAGTAGTGGCTCTGAACGAGGTGAGAGCAGGTGATGGCTTGATATCCTCGCTAATACGTTGATAAGAAAAGGGAGATTTGTGGGGAGAAGAAAGGAGGGAGAGGAGGCAAGGGGGAGGAGAGGTAGTGACTAATGAAAAGGATATTCTCGAGGATGGAAGGAGGGAAGAGAGAGAAAGAGGTGGAGAAAGGAAATGAGTAAAGGAAAGAGAAGCCCTGTTGTGGGTAAAGGAGAAGGCATGGAGAGCTAGCGAGAGGAAAAAAAGTGGGAAAAGAAAGTGAGAAGAATCGGAGAGAAGGAGACAAACATAAAAGAGAAAGATAAAAGATGAACAATTTAACCACTTATTACCTGTTGAAAACTGATCACACGAGAATGCCTTAAGGACCCTCTGATTACGTTCCAAAAGAAAAAAATAAAAGCATTGTATTCTGTGCACTAGCTCCCTCCTCTGGAAGCTCTCAGCCATGCATCGGTTTGCCGACGGTGCTATTATGTATTCATGAGGCTGTAGCCCGTCATGTGAGCTCCGGGGAAGGCGACGATAGAGCCACAAGGCTAGCTAATCAGTATGCTAATCTTAGCTTGGGATAGCTAAGGAATGTGGCCGTGGCTGTGGTCCTGGTCTGAACTGCAGACATAGAGAAAGGGGGAGAGAGAGAGAGAGAGAGAGAGAGAGAGAGAGAGAGAGAAAGAAGCAACAAGGGAAAAGGGGAGAAAGAGGGGATGGAGAAAAAGAAAGTAGGTGAGGTCGTGTACAACTCCTTTCTTAAAGCATTCTTCAGTGTAAAAAATTGCTGCAGATTCATTCCATCCTTCAATCAAATCCAGTGTGTGCATATACACACACCTAGATGCGCAGACAGATACAAGCACTCAAGGGCAAACACATACATTAGAGATATCAATGAACATAACATCAAAGCAGGTTACACTGACGCACACACATGAGCACAACTGCATCAAAGCGGTTATTCAGGGTCAGGATGTACTTATACAGACATGAACATCACCCAGATTTTAAGGATGCAGAAAGGTCGGCGACACACACATGCATGAGCACACATTCCACTGCTGTCAGGGAGCAAAGCTCCCTGCTGCTGCTTAAAGCCGTCCCCGCTCTGTTTCTCAGCGTGGTCTCCCGTGTTCCTTCTGCCTGTTTGTTTATGACTAGCTGTTGTTCTGCAGCTCAATCGATGGATTGTTGACTGTTGACTGAACTGCAGCTCAGGGGCATCAATGGAGAAAAGATGGTGTGACGTGCCATGGCATCTCACCTCGACACCCAAAGAGCTCAAAACACATAATCACACATACAGTAAGGTCTCGTATGTGCACACACACACTCACACTCACACTCACACAACCGGAGACGTCTGATTCACCAGCCGAAGAACACGAGAAGTTGTAGGTGAACATGCGGACATATTTGAATATCTCGTCTTATTTTCAGCATAGCCTCGAGCCTCTTCCTCTGCAGGGAGGGAGACGGAGACGGGAGCCGCTGTCAGAAAGCAGCAGAAAGGGCTGCCAGTGGCCTGGGGACGTACATTCATAAAGGGAGCCAACTTGTTGAGTCTTTTTTTACCATCGAGAAAGCAAAAAGCCACATTATGGACCATCAGAAATGGGGCCAGAGACCACATACATATTTAAAACACCTTTTTAGAAGGCACTGTTGCAAAATTTAAAGACCATGATAAGTGTCATTGTATGACAACCCATGTTATTGCGTAATGAGCGTGTCACACACATAGAAAGCGTCAAGTTGGGTAAGACAGGGAAGGAATATTAAGAAATTGGCGACTCACATTTTGAAATATTAAGAAGCAATGGGATCATTTTCAGTGCAAACAGAGACCCAACATTATTGAATTAGAGCTGCAGTGTGGCGACAGTGTGTTTTTCTGTGCAGGCTGCACTCATGTGTCAACCCATTGCTGCTTTCCATTGTCTGGAAATGAGTGAACAGCACAATTTAGAGTTAAGGGAACGCTTGTTGATAGGGATCTTCAGGCATATGGTTGCTGTTCTTGGCCCCTTGTGTGAGGCAGTGGGCATCCATCATCCCGTAAGTTTTTAAAATGTGTTGATGTTTGCACACTTTGGACTGTGGAAAGGCAATTACATCGAACCAGGGACCCCTTTTCTTTCTTTTACAGTGACATAGTGCTAAAGTTGACAAGTAGATTGCTTCCTTTCTGAACAGCATTTTCTTTTTACAGGGAACATCTGTTCTAAAGAGTTTGCTGTCTAACCTTGAATTCTAGAAAACTTCATGCTGCAACATCTATAGATGGCTCTGTCTGCCTGTCTGTCTGTCTGCCTGTCTGTCTGTCTGCCTGTCTGTCTGTCTGTCTGCCTGTCTGTCTGTCTGCCTGTCTGTCTGTCTGCTTGCCTGCCTTGCTGCCTGCCTGCCTGTCGATCCAGACTGAGATATCTCAACAACTACACATGGGTTGTCATGCAGTTCTCTGCAGACATTAATCTTGCTCAAAGGTTGTTTCTCACTGACTTCGGTTGTCCCCTGACGTCTCTCTAGCGCCACCAGCAGGTCGGCACCTTAGTTTTTCAGTAACATTCCCCAACAGTGTTTGAATGGATTACCATGATAGTTGGAGAAGACATTCCTGCATATTTTAGGAAGAATTGTAACACCTTTTGTGATCCCTTCACTTTTTCATCTCGCTCCATCATCGCATCAAAATATGCATTTGTCCAATGTTTTGTTCTTGGTCTTGGGTCGTTGGCAAATGCCTGAACAAATGGTGACATTCCCATCAGCCCTAGCTGTACTTTGTGTTTGACGCTACTGAGCAGAGGGTGAAATCACAAATCAGTTTTGCTGAATCCATTCGTTCAGTTCAAAGATCCAAATGCACTTCAATATGTACATAATTAAGTGAACACAGCACTGCTCAGTAGCGTCATGTCTATTACGGCTGAGCTAACAATGGTGTGCTTGGTCACTGATACAGTTCTGCAGGAACCCTGAATTGAGTTAGAATTGTTGCGCTTCCTGTTCCCTTTTCTCCAAGTTGATGTGGTTTTTTTAATGGGTTTTTGGTTAGATGCCTGAAATAAGGTCTCTCTGCGGTTCACACAAGCTTAAGATATTTTAACAATCTAATCTACGACATAAAATATGTCAGTAAATACTCCAATAGTGAATGTTGAAGCCTTTACTTGTCTTAAAAAAGGTGGTTACAGTAAATGAGACTACAGAGGTTGTCAGGGACATTAAATATCATCATGGTGAACAAATCATGTAAGTATCATAAACATAAACGCATAAAGAGCCTTTTTTTTCTGCAATAATCCAAAATCCAATTGGCTTTTTGTCGAGGGAACCCGGGCGATGATAACTTCCAGTCTGACCTACAAAAAATGTGTCATTCCTGCTGCTCAACTGCTAACAGCTACTGATTTGTCAGTGACAATAGTCTGCTAACATCAGCTCATTTAGCTCAAAGCACTGCTGTGCCCAAGAGCAGCTAGAACGGCTGTAGACACTTGGGGTGCTTTTACACCTGTAGTTTGGTCCATTCTGTCCGTACCAAGAGAAAAATACAAGACATTGTTGCGCTTTAGTTCTGGTCCGGTTCCTGTTCACACTGACTTTTAACAAACGAACCAATAGGAGTCAAAATGAAGTCATACAGACTGACAGGTAACCGGTTAACTGGGCAAAGCAATGGTCACCCTGCATCCATCGGGACCCTTGTGAGGGAATCAAAGTCCGGTGCCTGACAGAAGTTTATGCAACACTTTGAAAAACAGCACTTTTGATTTGCATTGAAACGTAGAAGTCAAGCAGAATTATTTTTGAAATGACATCTGCAGCCTCTCACTGAATTGATGAATGCTGGCTTTTAGTTGACGAGCTTAATACACACACCGCTTATAAATGCAGGTATGCAATCGATTACAGCCGCAGTGCTTCTCCTCTCAATATTACCTGTGTGTGTGTGTGTGTGTGTGTGTGTGTGTGTGTGAGAGCCTGCCTCTTGCTAAAGCCATTGATTGTAGATAACACACAAGGAAAAAGCCTGCTTAATAAAATAACAATATATTGCAATTTGTTGTGGCAAAGAGCATGTCTGGTGTGTGCACACGTGTTCAGGCCATTCCGTAAACAAACAGGAGGTAAGCATAGCAAGCCCTTTGCTGTAGCCACAGTAAATCCTACAAGTCAGCATCATGGCTGTGTTTTGCAGTTTTGTTGTCATAGCTTCATCTGTAGTGAAACAGCACACAGCCTGTTCCTCCCCAGCTGCTCCACTGTCTCAGAACAGTTAACAGCTACAACAGTTGGTGCACTTGTTTACGCTGGGATGCAGTAAAAGTTGCATTAAAGCCGCTTCTCTGTCTGACTGATTCTATTTCTCTCATCGCTTCGTCCTGTCCTCCGATGTTTTTGTTTCCCTCTCTGTTCCTGGGATGTCAGTCTTCTCTACCTTGGTTGAAAAAAAAAAACGAAAACATGGATGGCATAATATCATGCTAATATGCTTTGACATTTACTTGATATGAGAGTTTAGAGTTTGCAGTTAGGCAAAGTATCGCTGTAGCCGCCTCCATGGCTAATTGCACCTTAAATGCTCCGTGTCCCACCGTGAATTCATTTGGTGTCAATGTGACTTTAATTACCATTAAAACGGCATGTATAATATTTACATATCATCTTGTTAGTGGTGTATGACTGCGGGGCTCAACAGGTCACAGCCAAAGGAAGACATTGTTTGTGTGTAACGGCTGATGTTCTGTATTAAAATGGAAGCACAGACACAGAATTTAAAAGTCGGAAGCCTCATCCGGAGCCTTTGACAAAGAAAGAGTGATTAATGATACGTCCTTGAGAACAATTCTGTAAATTATGTGAGACGGCTTAATTCGGTTGGAATCCGGACAGAGTCTTGCGGTGTTCTCCTGCCTCAAGAGGATTCATGGATGTGCACTTGTTCATGTTTTGCCTAGGGCCAGTAAGTCCATTCAGAGAGCGCAGCTAAAGCTACTCCCCCTTTATTACTGCAAAAAGCAATTGCTTGGAAGAAAATGCCAGAATGGTGCTTTGAATTCCTGGAGGGGCCCATCACTAAGACGCGGCCCAAGGAGCTGAGACAGCTAGCATCTGGAGCAAAGACAGGGCGGTAAAGTGGAGAGAGAGAAAAGGGGGAGGCGGAGAGAGGGAAAGAGGGAGCTGGATGGAAGAGAAGCAATGAGAATGGGTGAGTAGGAGAAGGAAGAGAGACAGACGGTGAGCACAAGGGAGGCAGAGAAATGGTGAGTGCGAGACAGAGCAAGGGGTTGACGAGGGAACAGTGGAAAGAGCTTGGGAGGGAAACGAAAAAAGAAAAAAAAAAAGGGCAGCACAGGCAATGAGACAAAAGACAGACAGACGAGAACACTCAGACGGTCCACCAATTGACAGCCGGTTGGGGAATAAAGTCAGCTAACACAATGAAGCAGTCGGCAGACAGACTCGCCGAGAGGCTCTCAGAAGCAGAAACAAATATTACATTAGAAGAGACAGAAGCCATTTGTCACAGTGGGAGGCCTGAGAGGTAGTTAATGCAGAATATAGGGAGCAATGGCCTGGTTGATGCATGTCGCCACAAGGAGGAAATTGTGCTGAAGTCAACTCTGTTCAATCACTTGTCTGGTGTCCTTCAATGACTCCAGCACTTAACAAGATAACGCCGGCATAAAGTTTCGCCAGCCCAACTCTCGAGAACTTGTTAAGGGGCCTTGAGGGCCTCCCCGCGTTCCTTCTCTCTATCCTTTCCTGCCTCCTTTCATCTTCCCCTCTCTCCCTTCCTGCCAGCTTGTCAGTCGCACCACCTCCACATCAAGGCGCGGTGACATACATGCTGACAGCCACCATTCAATGTTAATGTTTGTGGAAGATAAATCTGCTGGACATTTATGGCCCTAATGACAGCAAGCTGCTAGCACCGGGTTGAGATTCTGCGACCGTTTCAAGTATTGTTTGCGACATACGGTCAGTCAGTCAGTCACCTGGTCAGTAAGTCAGTATGCTTTTGGCTCTGGGCCACTAGGTGCATTACCTTGCTCTCAATATGAAATTGGCTTTATTAGATAATAGCCATGTAGAATGTTCATAATAACAAAAGCATCTGTTTTCTAGTCTTCTCTCTCCCTTTCTCTCTTTCCTTTCCTTCTCTTTCTCCCCAAGTTAAGCTGCTGACACTATCCGTGATTGATATGGAAATTATAATGCGCCTGCCCTCATTTATCGTGCACTGTTGCTTGTTGCTGTTCCTACAAACATTTTGGGAAGCAGAAACGATGAACTGATTTGTGGCTGCTGTTGTAGAGAGCAACAGAGATATACTGTTAAGATTTGTTTTGAGACCCTGCACAGCCCAGAAGATGAGGAAGGTTTCCTGTTTTAATGGAAAAACAACCACTGTGCCTGCAAACAAGGCAGTAACCTCAATTTTTCTAGAGGCACATACGGAGTCCCAGAAGCAACAAATGTCACTAATCGGATGAGCCAAATGTAGCACTGAACACATAAATGAATATTACAATGCAGTCAAATCATTTAAATGTACTGTATGTGTGACTGCAAACCTCAACATTTATCTATCATTCACCCACAACAATGACTTTTTCCCCGTATTGTGGGTCATAGCACAGGTTTAATCTATGTGCTATTTTGCCAACACAGCACTTCTTGTTGTTGTATATGTTATGACAAACAGTATATCAGTGGTTCCCAACATTACTGTCTGATGAACCACCACAGGACTGTCAGATGAGCTTCATCAACACCTGTCGATGACATCAACACTGTTAATTATATGAACGTGGATATTGATACTATAGTTTTCATATAACTATATTGTTAAAGTTTAGGTTGATGTTGTCAAGTTTGCATGTGTACTACCACTACTACCACTACTACCACCACTACTACTACTACCACCACTACTACCACTACTACTACCACCACTACTACTACTACCACTACTACCACTACTACCACCACTACTACTACTACTACCACTACTACCACCACTACTACTACTACTACCACTACTACTACCACTACTACTACCACCACTACTACTACCACCACTACTACCACCACTACTACTACTACTACTACCACTAC